>JAWPHD010000044.1:0-45000 GCA_037043455.1 Cyrtodaria siliqua
TCTAGGGTTTCTTAATTGTTAAAATTTCACTTCATAGCCTCTAACTAATACTTATGCAATCTAAAATAGGGCCGTTGTGTGAATAAGTCGACAATCCAGTAAAATGTATGGTCAATCATCATAGGTTAGAATCTCACTAACAAAATAGTACAATGCTCCAAGATGTATTGAAGAGGGAGGCCGGACCATCTTCCTCGACTGTTCCATCAATTGAGGGACCAGAAAACAAAGATCTACGACCTACCTTAGTAACGATACCGCGATCGACGGCCCAGGGGGACCCGTTGCCACTCACCTGAAGTGAGTGGTACACGTGCGTCTGGGCAACTTCAAGACTCTACGAAGACTACAACGCATCAGAGATTCAACCTACAGTATGGTTCCAACCTGAGAAGACAGAATAGCTCCAAGTCTACCCTGAATCAATCCAAACTAACCAAGTCTAGACATTCCTTCCCCAGGTCTCGTGCCCCGAGATTTTAAAAACATACCAAAAATCGCAACCCCCTCCCCCCTTGGTAAGCAACTGCTGACGCTTGGGCCCCCCTCCCCCCTCCCTCCCCACCCCCTTGGTAAGCAACTGCTGACGCTTGGGCCCATAAGTAAACCCTAAAAAAACAACATGGAATATAAATACGATACAATGTCTGGTAACAAACCAGGCAGTATGCGTATGCCAAAGGTCCCAGCCCTCTAAGGACATACGGTACAATGACAGGCACAAAGCTAGTCAGTACACGTATCCCGCATGAACCCAAGGCCCCTATTAAATAACATACGAAACAATGTCAGGCAACAAGCATGACAGTGCGTACACCTCATCAACCCTCAATCCTCTACCCCGGCCATCCCCGTTACAACAAGTACAGCAGTTGCGGACCCAAGGGCATACACCCACACGCTCACCAAAAGTAAATTAAAAACAGCTAAAAACAACCACCAACAATCACTCATAACCATAGTACGCGAAAATTAGGTTAAATTAACCGCCAGTACTATGGTTATATCTTTGGCAGGCAATTCAGAAACTTTGGGCGACCCTGAGGCGGTGTCACTCTATTCAAAATTCAAAATCAAAAGTTTTACAGTCCAAACATAATGCCGAGTCAACGGGGGATTCTTCCCGGGGGCTCATATGGTAGAGGGACTATAAACCTTAGAACAGAAACAACAAAAAAAAACAGAAGAAAAACATAACTGGACATTTATGATCCTCAGTCCCGGGTAAAAGAAGACATAAATCCGTGTAATCAAATAAAACAAACTGTATCATATAATGAAACACAATATAAATGTTTAATGATTAAGCCAAGCACACTCTCATACAACCTTTTGTTCTTACTATACAACAAGATATATAATCATAATGCATATACAAAACACAATTTCAAAATTAAATATAACAATGGTCCCGTAAACGACCGGAAATGTGTAAGGAGTTCGTAAGAATACGCCAAAACACAATTTCAAAATTGGCAAATTGCGTTCTCTCTCGATCTATTGATAATATAAACTTAATGACTAGTTCGCCAAACTTCTCATGTATGCCCCCATATCATTGCCAATCAGCATGACGCACACACTGAACTCATGTTCCTGTGCGTGATAACAGTACTATGTTGATTATCTAATATTGTCGTTATCAATAATGACCCCCCATACACTGTTTATTAATCACGTTAGTGTTTGCCCTACTTTTTCCTCCAATCCGACGGTGAGGAATTTTAAAAAAATGGCGAACTTATTCATGTAAATTTCTAACGATCACCAATTTCAACCATTTAATCATTAAGTAATCGCTTACGAAATGGCACGCGCTTGTTTTGGCGCGAACGTGTTAAGACGCGTGGTTTCGTAGAAGCGCGGGGGAAAAGTAGAGCAAACACTAAGTCAGTTAGAGGCTAAGAAGTGAAATTTTAACAATTAAGAAACCCCGGTCAGTCGCTGCGCTCCTTTCCTTAGGGTTTCTTAATTGTTAAAATTTCACTTCATAGCCTCTAACTAATACTTATGCAATCTAAAATAGGGCCGTTGTGTGAATAAGTCGACAATCCAGTAAAATGTATGGTCAATCATCATAGGTTAGAATCTCACTAACAAAATAGTACAATGCGCCAAGATGTATTGAAGAGGGAGGCCGGACCATCTTCCTCGACTGTTCCATCAATTGAGGGACCAGAAAACAAAGATCTACGACCTACCTTAGTAACGATACCGCGATCGACGGCCCAGGGGGACCCGTTGCCACTCACCTGAAGTGAGTGGTACACGTGCGTCTGGGCAACTTCAAGACTCTACGAAGACTACAACGCATCAGAGATTCAACCTACAGTATGGTTCCAACCTGAGAAGACAGAATAGCTCCAAGTCTACCCTGAATCAATCCAAACTAACCAAGTCTAGACATTCCTTCCCCAGGTCTCGTGCCCCGAGATTTTAAAAACATACCAAAAATCGCAACCCCCTCCCCCTTGGTAAGCAACTGCTGACGCTTGGGCCCCCCTCCCCCTCCCCCCCCACCCCCTTGGTAAGCAACTGCTGACGCTTGGGCCCATAAGTAAACCCTAAAAAAACAACATGGAATATAAATACGATACAATGTCTGGTAACAAACCAGGCAGTATGCGTATGCCAAAGGTCCCAGCCCTCTAAGGACATACGGTACAATGACAGACACAAAGCTAGTCAGTACACGTATCCCGCATGAACCCAAGGCCCCTATTAAATAACATACGAAACAATGTCAGGCAACAAGCATGACAGTGCGTACACCTCATCAACCCTCAATCCTCTACCCCGGCCATCCCCGTTACAACAAGTACAGCAGTTGCGGACCCAAGGGCATACACCCACACGCTCACCAAAAGTAAATTAAAAACAGCTAAAAACAACCACCAACAATCACTCATAACCATAGTACGCGAAAATTAGGTTAAATTAACCGCCAGTACTATGGTTATATCTTTGGCAGGCAATTCAGAAACTTTGGGCGACCCTGAGGCGGTGTCACTCTATTCAAAATTCAAAATCAAAAGTTTTACAGTCCAAACATAATGCCGAGTCAACGGGGGATTCTTCCCGGGGGCTCATATGGTAGAGGGACTATAAACCTTAGAACAGAAACAACAAAAAAAACAAAAGAAAAACATAACTGGACATTTATGATCCTCAGTCCCGGGTAAAAGAAGACATAAATCCGTGTAATCAAATAAAACAAACTGTATCATATAATGAAACACAATATAAATGTTTAATGATTAAGCCAAGCACACTCTCATACAACCTTTTGTTCTTACTATACAACAAGATATATAATCATAATGCATATACAAAACACAATTTCAAAATTAAATATAACAATGGTCCCGTAAACGACCGGAAATGTGTAAGGAGTTCGTAAGAATACGCCAAAACACAATTTCAAAATTGGCAAATTGCGTTCTCTCTCGATCTATTGATAATATAAACTTAATGACTAGTTCGCCAAACTTCTCATGTATGCCCCCATATCATTGCCAATCAGCATGACGCACACACTGAACTCATGTTCCTGTGCGTGATAACAGTACTATGTTGATTATCTAATATTGTCGTTATCAATAATGACCCCCATACACTGTTTATAAATCACGTTAGTGTTTGCCCTACTTTTTCCTCCAATCCGACGGTGAGGAATTTTAAAAAAATGGCGAACTTATTCATGTAAATTTCTAACGATCACCAATTTCAACCATTTAATCATTAAGTAATCGCTTACGAAATGGCACGCGCTTGTTTTGGCGCGAACGTGTTAAGACGCGTGGTTTCGTAGAAGCGCGGGGGAAAAGTAGGGCAAACACTAAGTCAGTTAGAGGCTAAGAAGTGAACTTTTAACAATTAAGAAACCCCGGTCAGTCGCTGCGCTCCTTTCCTTAGGGTTTCTTAATTGTTAAAATTTCACTTCATAGCCTCTAACTAATACTTATGCAATCTAAAATAGGGCCGTTGTGTGAATAAGTCGACAATCCAGTAAAATGTATGGTCAATCATCATAGGTTAGAATCTCACTAACAAAATAGTACAATGCGCCAAGATGTATTGAAGAGGGAGGCCGGACCATCTTCCTCGACTGTTCCATCAATTGAGGGACCAGAAAACAAAGATCTACGACCTACCTTAGTAACGATACCGCGATCGACGGCCCAGGGGGACCCGTTGCCACTCACCTGAAGTGAGTGGTACACGTGCGTCTGGGCAACTTCAAGACTCTACGAAGACTACAACGCATCAGAGATTCAACCTACAGTATGGTTCCAACCTGAGAAGACAGAATAGCTCCAAGTCTACCCTGAATCAATCCAAACTAACCAAGTCTAGACATTCCTTCCCCAGGTCTCGTGCCCCGAGATTTTAAAAACATACCAAAAATCGCAACCCCCTCCCCCTTGGTAAGCAACTGCTGACGCTTGGGCCCCCCCTCCCCCCTCCCCCCACCCCCTTGGTAAGCAACTGCTGACGCTTGGGCCCATAAGTAAACCCTAAAAAAACAACATGGAATATAAATACGATACAATGTCTGGTAACAAACCAGGCAGTATGCGTATGCCAAAGGTCCCCAGCCCTCTAAGGACATACGGTACAATGACAGGCACAAAGCTAGTCAGTACACGTATCCCGCATGAACCCAAGGCCCCTATTAAATAACATACGAAACAATGTCAGGCAACAAGCATGACAGTGCGTACACCTCATCAACCCTCAATCCTCTACCCCGGCCATCCCCGTTACAACAAGTACAGCAGTTGCGGACCCAAGGGCATACACCCACACGCTCACCAAAAGTAAAGTAAAAACAGCTAAAAACAACCACCAACAATCACTCATAACCATAGTACCACAATTAACCGCCAGTACTTATGGTTATATCTTTGGCAGGCAATTCAGAAACTTTGGGCGACCCTGAGGCGGTGTCACTCTATTCAAAATTCAAAATCAAAAGTTTTACAGTCCAAACATAATGCCGAGTCAACAGGGGATTCTTCCCGGGGGCTCATATGGTAGAGGGACTATAAACCTTAGAACAGAAACAACAAAAAAAACAAAAGAAAAACATAACTGGACATTTATGATCCTCAGTCCCGGGTAAAAGAAGACATAAATCCGTGTAATCAAATAAAACAAACTGTATCATATAATGAAACACAATATAAATGTTTAATGATTAAGCCAAGCACACTCTCATACAACCTTTTGTTCTTACTATACAACAAGATATATAATCATAATGCATATACAAAACACAATTTCAAAATTAAATATAACAATGGTCCCGTAAACGACCGGAAATGTGTAAGGGGTTCGTAAGGGCAGATATGCTACGTTTTAAGAGCAAATCTGTATTCCCCAAACGTTTCCGACGGTAATCGGTGAACGTTTAGAATGATGGATCTTGCATGATTTGAGGTGTCCTTATGTAATAGGTATAGGACATGCCACATATACTGAATGGTAGCAAGGCAACGGTCACCAACAAGGGTAGTGGTAGTTATGTAAGCAAATCGGGACTATGTCGAGCTTTTTCTGATATAATGTCTCTCGGTGCCCTGTTTTTAGATTTCCTTTCAGCCAATGTGCACGTACTTTGAAATAGAGTGCGATCCCAGTGTCGGTTAGAGAACGGCAAAGTGTTTTGTCCGAAAATTTATAAAACGGCATTCTTGAAAGGAAAATTCGTATGCTTGCGATAATCTTCAATGGCATCCACATCCGAAAACGTCTGTTTTCACCGACTTAAAACCTTGCGTTTTATATAACTAATATTTACACATGTCATGAGATATGTATCATAATAAAACACGTATATTATACTACCACAGGAAATTGCATCGTTTGATTCTTATCTTCCATTATTTATAATTGTCTTTTATATAAAGGACAGGCACGGGAAACTTTAGTGTTCTTTTTCAGAGGTCAATCAGACGTTTAAAAACAATCTCAGTTACACGCACAAACCATACACTATCGTGGGCAACGTGTGCAACAATGAATTTCCTATCCAACAATTACCTTTCTCCCTACGATCCCTTGCTAACTCGCCGAGATATCAAAGTCAAAACTCACAAAAGTGCAATTTAAATCTACTCGTAAATTGTCTGGATATCCGGTTTTCATTCCAAAATTATGTTTCTGCTATTTTCGGCAATCGGACGCAATCGATATATTGCGATTGAACTACTGACGTCATAATGGTCTACTCTACTATTATGACCTTTAAATATATATGCTATATCCCATTACATTGCAACTAGGTCTCCAAATCTCACGCAATTTAGTATAAAGAGGCTGTATCGTGTTAACGCCTGACATATTCAATTTAGATATTCATAATTGTACGTAAAGTGTCAATTATAACAGGTTTCAGCTGATGCGCTGTCTCAATGAACAACTTAAGACATTCCTTAAATCGTTTTAAATACACATTGAAAATCCGAGCAGCGGCACGAATAACCTCAGACAGCAAAGGGTCGCGGTAATCAATGAATGTTTTGTTTTGTTGTTACTGACACAATACGAGTGTGTTACTATAAATATTATTTTAAGGTATATCATTTGCTTGCCCAATGTTTATTTACATTTTACATTTCCGTATGTTTCTTCAGCCTGTATTGGGGACGTTTGACGCCTCAAAAACGGAGATGAGGTTTAGGATTATGGTTGTGAATCACTGACTTAAAGTGCAGGTGGTATGGCTCTCCCTGAAACGAGAACGACGGGTTTTACATCCGTATTGAAAGATATGCATAGTTTGAAAGTACCTTTGCCCGAGCAAAATACATGCCGGAGTGCGTTTTTGAGTGCATTTTTAAAATCTGAGATATGACCCCACTCGGAATGGAACCTGGGACCTTGGGACGTGTTGCAAAATATGCTGAACACTTCGGCCACCGCAATTCTGTGTTTAATAAACATTGTGTAGATACAATTAGGGTTTATATTATTATATAAACCCTGATACAATACACGATTTTTATAAATGGCTAATGCCTTGCATACTTTCTCATTTTGAAATTCGAATATACAGTATGAGCACTACCAACTCACGACATCATAGATTCTACAGATATTCAAGTAGCCATAATTAGTAGATGCGTTCGCATCGCATGCGGGAGGTCGCATGTTGAAACTCCGGCCGGGTCATACTATAAAAGACTTTATAAAAAGGGTACTAGTAGCCCAAATTCAATATTTCTCCTATTCTAACTTCATGACAGTAGTGTGACTTCTCACTTCACGACTTCATTTCTTCATGAACTACAAACGTTATGACATCTAATTCAGGAAGTTGAAGTTTTCAAAACACCCACACACACCCACACCCACACACTCCAACCCTCCATTCACTGGGTCCATTCAACATAAACCTTGGTGATGCGCTAGTATGTACATTTCGCAAAACAAATAATTTTGTATGGTGTTTTACGTCCTAAGTAATTTTATAGCAAACTAACACACCTGATTTTTCCGGTTGCTGAAATCAACAAGACAATTCTGACAATAGACTTCCCGCATCGTCTATTTTTGTAAACTTTATAAATAACTTCGGCATATGCCGCAGGATTTTCACTGTATATGTTGGGGCACACCCAACAACAGTAATCCCGCGTGATATAAGTAAATATTTTTTCTCTCTCTTTCTTTGTTATTTGTCCACACATAGAACGGTGAAATCGTCTAGAGAGAGAGAGAGAGGAGAGAGAGAGCAGAGAGAGAGAGAGAGATGAAGATCAAAAACGTGACAAGAATAATTATTTAGTATGTGTTTTATTTTGCAACAATAGTTTCCTACTGTTTATGGTGGCGATAATTAAGGTTTATGGCGCTATATAATGATGATCATTTGCATTGGAAATCACTTTATGTCATTTTTCTCATAGATTTTTTAAATAGTTCAGAATGCTGGACTTGGTAATAATATAATACAACACAACTGAAAAAGGGTATATTCCATTATGCTCGAGTACATTATCAATAATGCTATTAGTACCGTACTGATATATATTTGAAAACTAGAAATTATTATTGTCCATAGGGACAAAAACATATGGCTCCCCCCACTTCGCCCGAACAGACATAATGACGACTCTAGGGTCCAACCATTCTCTATTGATCTGAGATACTACTATCTTTATCAAGTAAGTTCACATAAAAAAATATGTGTGGTTCAGGTAACCCGACCGATCCTATTTTTAAGGGGCCGACCCTTAAAAAACTTTTTTATTGCAAGAAATTTAAAAAATAATAATAATAATAAAAAAAAAAATTAAGAAAAAAAAAAAAAAAAAAAAATAAAATAATAATTAAAAAATAAAAATATAAATATCGAACTCAAGATATAGTAATTTAACATATGAAATTCATTATCAGAATTGAATTCATTAGAGAGAAAAAAAAAAGAAAAAGAAAAAAAAAAGCCTACCTTACCTACCCCTATTTTTTTGCCAGTGTTACCTGAACCACACATATTATTTTGTTTGGCCTAATATCTACTGGTCATGACTAACCATCCTTCCAAGTTTGACGACCCTAGGTCAAACCATTCTCTACTTATTGATCGGACATTGTCTAGTTATTGATCGGGGATCGTTTTGATAGTCAAGGTCAACGCGACCTTGACCTTTGATCTAGTGACACAAAAATCAATAGGGGTCATCTTTTGGTCATGATCAACCATCCTTTCAAGTTTGAGGAACCTAGGTCCAACCATTGTGTAGTTATTGATCGGACATTGTTTTGATAGTAACGGTCACCGCGACCTTGACCTTTGATCTAGTGACCCCAAAATCAATAGGGGTCATCTACTGGTCATGACCAACCATCCTTACAAGTTTGAGGACCCTAGATCCAACCATTCTCTAGTTATTGATCGGACATCGTTTTGATAGTCAATGTCACCGCGGTCTTGACATTTGACAGTGACCCCAAAATCAATAGGGGTCATCTACTGGTCATGACCAACCACCCTTCCAAGTTTGAGGACCCTAGGTCCAACCATTCTCTAGTTATTGATCGGACATCGTTTTGATAGTCAATGTCACCGCGATCTTGACCTTTGACCTAGTGACCCCAAAATCAATAGGGATCATCTACTTGTCATGACCAACCATCCTTCCAAGTTTGAGGACCCTAGGTCCAACCATTCTCTAGTTATTGATCGGACATCGTTTGTGACACAGACCTACAGACAGACAGAAAGCACAAAATCAATATGGCTCTCCTACCACACTTTGTGTGGGGGAGCCATAATTCGGACACTTGACTTAATTCATGTTCGAGGTTGACGACACAAGTCTGAAGGGTTAATATAGATATGGTGGGCGACATATCACGATATCTGTTGATTAGATACTGGCCTGCCTATCGTAATCAATGAACACACATATCGTAAGCAATGAACACACATCGCCACCCATGTTAAAGGGGCACACGGTAGTCTTGAAGTTTGTATCATTAACATTAGCACCTCGATTTGTTCTATCAAGTATCATATTAATTTTAAACATGATTGTACACATATATAATTACATACAATGCACGTTTGAATTGTCGATGTTTAAATATGGTATTGGTTCAATTTATTCTGAAGTTAGTAATAAAATAAATACTTTGCTTTGAAGTATTCTAATTAAACAATATGATTGATTGCAAATCTGCAATGTAAGTAGAAACACTAAAGGGACGACACGAGTTTTAAATTAAATCAAGATTGTTTGTAAGCCCCTGTAAAAATATCCACTTGAAACCCATTCGTTTTCTAAAAGTACTCATTCGTGTGAATGGTTCACAATAAATCGCGCTACAAATGCCCTGATTGCATCCTTCAAATTCACTCATTCTAGACCAAATTTGTCGTTGCGTTGAAGAATGCAATATTTGTTATGGTTTTGTATATTTTAAAACAAAATGGATGTCGTTAAAATGCAGTAAAACGTGAATGAACGTGTACAATGTCAATTCTATATTGAGTTTCTAATTTCAGAAGAAAAACAACATATATCTCACAATATTCAGGAACAATCCTAAAATGGTCAACACATTGTACCGAATAATGCTTAAATCTTTATAAGATGTTCACAAATACGTTTGGGGAAAATATTGAATGTGTGAGGTGCATGTCTGTGGTATAAGTGTTCACGCCTCAAAACAAATCGTGTCTTATGATGCTCTTCAATGCGATACAATTATATTGTTTGAAATGCTACTTAGTTGTGTTTTCTAAAATTGGAAGTGTCCCTATATTTTTAATCAATACTAAAGACAAACTTTTACATGTACATGTCGTGAGCAAATCGACTATTCTCTTATCTGTAAGCATGTAAAACAACACAAAACAAGCATACTGTACATTTCAAGGTGTCTGGACGTCAAATATGAATCGAGATTTTATTTTATTACTTGCTATGTTTTCATACCTGATATGGTTAGACAGAATGAAAATAGACGCTCCCGGATCTGTTTACGACCTTGCCATAGCCATCCGTTATGCTTTATAAAGCCTAAAATTCATTTTGATCCCCATTGTTTACATTGTAAAAATTAAAACAACATGGCGGCATTGTTGTTCGTCTGCGCATGTCTGTTTCTACGGTTCGGATGTACCAAACAAAACGTAAGTTATTCAGGGTGGTGTTGTTGTCTCAATGTTCAGCACCTCCAGCAATCGATCATACTTATCATTTATTTTGGAATGAAAAACATTATATCTAGCAAATAAAAGGTAGGTAAATAGTATACTGCGTTTATATTTTCAATCATATCAGGTATGAAAACATATAGAAAGTAATAAAAATAAATCTCGATTCATATTCGACGTCTAAGCACCCTGAAATGTTCAGTAGGAACATGGTCCGGTCTGATCAATTCGCATCGTCGGAAGAGAAAGGTCCATCTGGTGCAATAGCAGGTGATGGCAGGACTACTTCTGATTTTTTCTTTTGTTTTACACAATTTGTTAAAATGAGAAAAACGGTCCTATAGAAATCACAGCACCCAAACGCAATTGGACCGTAGATCCGCACTGTACCACAAACAAAGAGCAAATTAACTATACAATGAAAGAGACAATACACAACACAAAGAGTGGAGAAAACAAGGTAACCGACTTGGAACGGTCTGTAGACAATATGGCCCAATAGTTAGTTTCTGAATCGATTTTAATTGCACACAACCTCGCTATTGTCCTGTCTTCAGAGATCAAATTGACAAAACAGTGTAAATAAAAGTAAATCTCATCAAAAGGAAATCTATAACAACAACGTCTACATCCAGTGAAATTAGGAAACGATACACGGATATTTTATTGTAAAAGTTTATAAAAACATAATTAGAAACACCTCTGTATGTATCCAAAATTGTACGGAACAACCACAGCAGTAGCAGCTAAAGAGAAAAAACAATCTACGGTTTGACCAGAAAATAGTTTTCCTTAAAAAGCAGAAAAGTATATATTTAACAAAATGATGCTAAACCGCCACTTTTAAGTTTGCTTTTTTTCCAGTTAGTGTAGTCATTGGCGGGATATATGTACCCTACTTTCCTTTGTATTACCATACTTTCCTTAGAAATACCACACTTTCTTATAAATACCATAATTTTCTTAGATAATTTCCTTAAAAGTACCATCCTTAGAAATAGTAATACCATATTTTCCTTATAATTACCATACTTTCGTTTGTGTTTGTTGCTTCCAAGGGATCTACTTTTCAGTATTTATTCCTTAGCCAATATAATCATTGAAATAAATATAAAAGTCGTACAGGAATAGCAGCTTTCACAGAACACAGTAAACCAAAAGAATGGCAATGTTAACAAAGAATTAAGGCATACGACGTCACAAACACATGGTTGACAATAGGGCTACCGCCTTGGCACGGTCAGTGGCAAAAAAGGCCACTGGGGGTTTAAACCAGGTTCTAGGGTGCACCAAACCTCACACTTGCCCTACTGCCATCCCAATAAAACGGGACACTGTAGATAAAGAAATCCCCGCCATGAAATAAATAAGGTAGATATGTATGTATACAAATATAAACGAAATATTACAACACAGTGGAGGACGGATGGGGGAAATAGAGCTTTATTGTTAAATACAATAGCCCTCATCATTCAGGGGCAAGAAACGCGTCTAAAGGAAAAATCAGATGTGTACTAGAAACAACTTGTTACCATGGACAAATAATAACTTACATGCTGTTTCGGTACGAGAAATATTTCATATAATCGTTTCCCTTATTAACGTAAAATAACCACGTATAAGTAGTATTAATAATAAGTAAACATACGGAGGGTATCGCTATTTAACAGGACGTTTATGGATTTTAAGTATAAAATGTGTAAAATCTTATAAAATACAATTGTAAAACAACCGTCCTATCGGCGTTTAAAGAAATATTTCTTTGTTGTCTGCCACCGTTTTTTACCAAAAAAATAATTCAAGATAAAAAATGCATGTTATAATGCTCAACTTTGTTTTAAAACTTGTATATGGCAAGGTCCTCAAAACAAGTAAACCTATATATATAGGTCATCAGGCTTCTAATGATTTTTTATTACAATTTCTATAAATTACACATTTTGGAGTTACATGTATTTTGACATTTTCACTGTAAAATACTGTAGACACAATTTTGACATAGAGATCGAATAAAAAATTAGCTCAGGCCGACCATAAAAAATTGTTGGTTTGCTGTTCCCCTAACTACCCACCAATAAGGGCCCTACCCAAAACTTTTTAAAGCAATTCTGTAATAAATTATTTTTTTTACTGTTTTTAGTATATTTTTCTTTAATTTCTTATGGGTTTTTTTACTGTCTTTGGCAAAAAACAAGAGGCCCAAGAGGGCCTGTGGACGCTCTACTGGCTAAAACAGCTCTTATAGATTTAGATAGATATAGCTCTCTTCTCCTATAGATTTAACAAAGGAAAATACAATATAGCATTTTTCAACAAATCAAGGGCCATAACTCTGTTATTACTAATAAGATCTAGCTGGTTTTCGAAATTGTCCAAGATTTCATTTATATACCGCGCTTTGCACAACTAGACATCATACTGAGCCTTCCTGCCAAATTTCGTAGAAATCCAACAAGCCATTTAAGAGGAGTAGCGCGGACAAGAAATTTAAAATAAAAATGTCGAAGGGCCATAACTCCGTCAAAAATCAGCGAACTGGAACAAAAGCGTGATATGCACAACTAGACATCTTACCGATGCTTCCTGCCAAGTTTCATCGAAATTCAACAAGGCATTTAGGATGAGTAGCGCCGACAAGACATTTTAAAGTAAGTGTCAAGTAATTAAAAAGATAATGAAAAAAAATGAAAAAAAATAATCAATTCAAATCAATCAAAAAAAAAAAAAATTAAAAATTAAAAAAAAAAATCAATTAAAAAAAAAAAAAAATTAAAAAAAAAAAATGGAAATTGAAAAAAAAAAAAAAAAAAAAAAATCAAATTAAAATTATCATTTTTTTTAAAAATTAAAAAAATGTTACCCACGGGGCGCGTCCAAATTGACACCAGGATCACCATTTGAACTAACTTGGTAGAGGACCATAAGCTGATGCTACATGTAATACATGAGAACTGTGCCATGTGGTTCCAGAGAAGATTTTTTTCAGTTTTTGCCTTTACAAGCCTAAGTAAAACTGTGACCCCCAGGGTGGGGCCAAATGTGACCAATGGGTCACCATTTGAACAAACTTGGTAGAAGATCATAAGCTTATAGCAAATGCAAAGTATTAAACCTCTGGCTCTTGCAGTTTCAGAGAAGAAGATTTTTTAAGTTTTTCCCTAAACATGTCTATGTAAAACATGTGACCCTTGGGGCGGGGTCAAATGTGACCCAAGGTCAAAATTTGAACAAACTTGGTAAAGGACCATAAGCTTATAGCAAATGCAAAATAGTAAACCTCTGGCTCTTGCAGTTCCAGAGAAGAAGAATTTTTTCAGTTTTTCCCTATACATGTCTATGTAAAACATGTGACCTTTGGGGCGGGGCCAAATGTGACCCCAGGGTCACCATTTGAACAAACTTGGTAAAGGACCATAAGCTTATAATAAATGTAAAATATCAAACCTCTGCCTCTTGTAGTTTCCGAGAAGAAGATTTTTAAAAAAAAAATCCTATATAAGTCTATGTAAAACTGTGACCCTCGGGGCGGGGACACATTTGACCCTAGGGTCACCATTTGAACAAACTTAGCAGAGGACCATAAGCTGATGCTACATGTAATACATGAGAGCTCTGTGCCTTGTGGTTTCAGATAAGAATATTTTTTAATGTTTTTTCCAATATGTCTATTTGTAAAACATGCAAAACCTCAATATACAAACTTTGGACCCCCGGGGCACGGCCATATTTGACCCCATGTGGTTCCATGTGGTTCCAGAGAAGAAGATTTTTTAAGTTTTTCCCTATACAAGCCTATGTAAAACTGTGACCCCCGTGATGGGGCCAAATGTGACCCCTGGGTCATCATTTGAACAAACTTGTTAGAGGACCACAAGCTTATAGCAAATGCAAAATATTAAACCTCTGGCTCTTGCAGTGTCAGAGAAGAAGATTTTTAAGTTTTTCCCTATACATGTCTATGTAAAACATGTGACGCTTGGGGCGGGGCCAAATGTGACCCGAGGGACACCATTTGAACAAACTTAAGGACGACAGACAACACACCATCCCATAAGCTCTGCTGGCCCTTGGCCAGTAGAGCTAAACATAAATCAAATCAAAAACAAACAAAAAATGTAAAAAAAATTAAACAAGCCTAAGTAAAACTGTGACACCCAGGGTGGGGCCAAATGTGACCAATGGGTCACCATTTGAACAAACTTGGTAGAAGACCATAAGCTTATAGCAAATGCAAAATATTAAACCTCTGCCCCTTGCAGTTTCAGAGAAGAAGATTTTTTAAGTTTTTCCCTATACATGTCTATGTAAAATATGTGACCCTTAGGGCGGGGTCAAATGTGACCCAAGGTTCACCATTTGAGCAAACTTGGTAAAGGACCATAAGCTTATAGCAAATGCAGAATATTAAACCTCTGGCTCTTGCAGTTCCAGAGAAGAAGATTTTTTCAGTTTTTCCTATACAAGCATTAATGTAAAACTGTGACCCCCGGGGCAGGGCCAGATGTGACCCCAGAGTCACCATTTGAACAAAATTGGTAAAGGACCATAAGCTTATAGGAACAGCAAAATATTAAACCTCTGGCTCTTGCAGTTTCAGAGAAAAAGATTTTTTAAGTTTTTCCCTATACATGTCTATGTAAAACATGTGACCCTTGGGGCGGGGCCAAATGTGACCCCAGGCTCACCATTTGAACAAACTTGGTAAAGGAACATATGCTTATAATAAATGTAAAATATCAAACCTTTGGCTGTTGTAGTTTCCAAGAAGAAGATTTTTAAAAAAAAAATCCTATAAAAATCTATGTAAAACTGTAACCCTCGGGGCGGGGAAAAATTTGACCCCTGGGTCACCATTTGAACAAACTTAGTAGAGGACCATAAGCTGATGCTACATGTAATACATGAGAGCTCTGTGCCTTGTGGTTTCAGATAAGAATATTTTTTAAAGTTTTTTCCAATATGTCTATTTGTAAAACATGCAAAACCTCAATATACAAACTTTGGACCCCCGGGGCACGGCCATATTTGACCCCGGGGACTTTATTGAACAAACTTGATAGTCTAGGTGATGGCGATCATTTTAAAAGAAAAACTGTTGAAATCTGTCCAGCGGTTCTGGAGAAGATTTTTTAAGGTTTCGACCATATATGGTAATGGCAGCCATATTAGATGTAGTGCTGATCTAATTTTAACAAATCTAAAAAGCATTCATTTAAGGATTATCCACGTGAAGTTTGGTCAAAATTAGCCAAGCGCTTTCTGAGGAGAAGTCATTTGAAGAAAAGTTAACGGACGACGGACGGACGGACGGACGGACGACGGAAGACGGACAACACACCATCCCATAAGCTCTTCTGGCCCATGGCCAGTAGAGCTAAAAATCAATCACCTACCTACCTATCCACTTATAAAATTCCTGGGTCGGGAAACAGCAAACAAATATATTTTTAAGGATGGCCTCAGTATTTACTTTTATATAAATCTATTCCATTATTGAAAAACAAAAACCTAATTGTTAAAGTAAAAGGATAAATTCTATTCAGAGCTACCATACCCTCTATTTTGTTGATAACACAAATGATCACAAATGACACCAAAAGAAATGCTTAACATTTGATATGTTACCATCCTAAATCCTACATTATATCCATATCTATTAGAATGTAAAAAATGAATCAATTCTGTTGTCAAATAAAACTAAATAATAAAATTCTTAGACTTGAAAATGTCAAAACTTGCCAAGCCAACATCCTTAAATTTATCACTCAACCTGGATAAATCCCCGTTTAGGCTGTGTCTTTTTCATATTATCCCTTATTTTAATTTAAAATACGTCGGTCAATTCCTTCATGGAGTTTAGAATATAGAACGTCCATGACTTCACGCGCCCTGACAAACAGAGTTTCTTCCATTTGTGGAAATACAACGGAAAATAACGGAAAACGACGAACCGACCTGAATTTGTTCACGACCTTTATTTACTTCCGTCTTCATTTGGGATAGAATGTTGTTTTCGTTGTTTTGAGCCCTACCACCCATATTTAAATATCTACGATACCCACTACCCATAGACACAGATATCAAACGTTTTCACCCGACGACCCACAGATAGTTGATATCGGTCAAACCCCACCAGCCACGTTAAAAAAATGTTTACCAGACCCCGCCACCCACGTAAATACAAAAATGGCCTGACGCCACCATCAACACCCTGGTACCGTTTACTGGAACAGGTTCTCATTCAATATCCAAAGTTTTCATGAAAAACATGGTTCTGTACACATCCCGCCATCCTTAAGAATCGCATAGTCTAGCTCATGTGCGACGCTTGCTTGTTTTCAAGACAAACATCTAGAACAGTCCTCCTTAACAAAGTTTGATTTTTCTCGATACACTGGTAAGGTTTCTGATTGGCTAAGACAGGAACACCTGATATTCAAGATATACAGAAAGGCAGAACGACAATACATTTATTATTAAACAAAGATATACAAATATGGAAACTTCATTATTATATCGACGAACTAAATGCGGATGGTCAGATATACTTTTAAAAAAAAAATAAAAAAATACGGTCACGTACTTCCAGTTTCAAATTTGTTTCTGCACAAACGGTCAAGCCGTTTGTATTTACAATCAAGCGTCGAAGATGATCAAGACTACTCACAGCATAGATTTTGATTTGTTATAATTTGTTGCGCACTCAAATATATGAAAGTTCTAAACGGTAAATTCCCGTGGTACAGCCCGCAGGGGACATGCTGAAACAATAATTTAAAGCGTTCGCACGCTCTACTACAGCGTTCGCACGCAGTAGTAGAGCGTTCACACGCTGTAGCTAGAGCGTTCGCACGCTGTAGCTTCGATGATTGAAGATTAGTTATACTGTCATTATTCCATAAATAACTGAAACCTAGATCGTTTAACACATGTTGCACTTCTAAGGCTTAAGACCCACGAACCTTATTTACTTGATCTTTATAAACTTCGTTGATTAAAGAGCCTTGTGACTTAATTGAACCAACTTTTAAGATTTCCTTACGTACAATATCTTGAGGAACTTTACCTAATTCTCCATAGACTGAAGCATTTGGAGTTTGCGTTTTGACTTTTAATTTTTTTTTTAAGAAATTCATTTATGAAATCCCCATATTTCACCTCCATAATTTAAAATTTGCAGAATCAAACTATCAAATAATTTCAACTTTTCATTTATTTTTAAAGGAACAGTATCAACTATAGAACTTAAAAAGAATAAGTAACTCTAAGTGCTTGGTCTTCCAAAGTGTTTTGAGAGTGATAACATTTTCCATTTGATGACATAGTAACACCTAAATCAGTGAATTGTTTAAACGTATCTATGTGTCTATTGTCATGAAATAAATCAACATTATCCATTCTTGCGCCTAATTTACATACCATAGCTACAGTTTTACTAGTATTTACCGCTGTATTCAATGATTTATGTTTGTGATGTATAATTTGGCATTTTGTTCATCTTTAAAATTGTTCTTAGTTTCTGTGTTTGTTTGTGGTTGACTGTCGTCCTTCAATGCTACTTTTTCTGTTCGATTTTTATATCCATATTGTAAAATCATGTAGTTTATTTAACAAACGTTGTAGCACATTGACTAAATATGAAAGAAGTACAGTATCATCTGCAAATAACAAAATAAATAACTGCATTTCGTTGAGTGTTATAATATCTGCATCATTATCGTTTAGATATGAAGACATGTCATTGATAAATATAACAAATAATAAAAGTGATACAGCTTCACCATGTTTTACACCCATGAAGCTATCAAAATAATCTGATGTGTTGCTGTTTGCTTTAACACATATTTTAGCTGAAGCATACATATATTACAACATTCTAACAAGTTTCGATGATACATTATTACTAAGCAGTTTAAACCAAATTCCATATCTATAGACTTGGCATCTGCGTGGCCTAATGGTTTACGACGTTGCGTTGTAAAAAGTCGCCTCTCAACGATGCGGGTTCGAATCCCACGTTTCCAAAGGTCCATTATCATACTCTTTTGTCACACCGATCAACCGGCTAATAAAACGAAGTGCGAATGTTAAGTGCGAACGAAAGAAGTCAGATTGAACATTTCAGAAGCGAACGGGAATGTCAGATTGTTTGAAGCTATTCTTTCGCGTTTTTTGACGATTGCTTGGTTAACCACTGTACATATTGGATTGAAACTTAACACGAGTACTTGTAATTACCTAAAGATGTTTGTAGTAAACATTGTGTTACCTTTTAACATATTGGACATATATGTATTTTGGTAAATAGTAAAGGCAATGCATATGAAGACTAAATTCAAATATGTTTTGAACAGTTGGTGTGTGATGTTATGCCCCCGAAGGGTGGGCATATAGTAATCGCACCGTCCGTCCGTCACACATTTCGTGTCCGGTCAATAATTGACATTTATGGAGGGAATTTCACGCGCAAAATAGGTCCGTAGCTCCAAGTTCAAAGTCACCCTCAGACGCCAAATCATGCCATATGGCCCTTTATTTGATTTTAAGTCAGGCCAAATAAAAAAATACCTGTGTTTCCGGTGGCCCGACCGACCCTATTTGTAATGGGCAATTCCTAAAACGTTTTATGAAAAAAAATCAAAAAAAAAATCTATTTGTTCTGAACATTGATTTATCACATAGCTTATACCATGGAAGTGAAATATAACACCATTATATATTTTCTGTAATCCACTGGGCACTGATATATGCAAATTATTACCAAATTACACAGCAAAAGTGGAAAATATGTAGGTAAGCCATACGATTTTCCTGGAATGTCATGATACATTCAGTGTTTAATGTTTCTCTTTCGGGTAAATTATGCGATGTTAATTAACTATTGCACTAATTAGTAAAATGCATGTTAAACACATGTCTTCTGGTTTAAAGTGTCCTTTTACTTGTAACAGGAATACGTAATTTAACTGGGGCGGTCTTATATCTTGAGAAACTGACAACATCACAGAGAAACTTTCAGTTGTATCATCAACTTGTATAGAGTTTATCAGATAAATATAATCTCACAATATCTTGCTAAAAAAAAAAGACTACCGACCTACCCTATTTTTTTAGAGCATTCAATAGGAAACACACCTATCTTTTTTGGCCTCATGTAGGTCGTGTCCGATCTTTAACTTTGTCATCCATTGACGGATTTTCATATAACCTGGCGCAAGAATTCAACACCACAAGACGACGTGTCGCGCGCAAAAGCCAGGTCCGTAGCTCCAAGGTCAAGGTCACACTTAGAGGACAAATCATGCCACATGGCTCTATAGTTGATTTTAAGTCATGTAAGTCGTGACCGATCTATAACTTTTCATCAATTGAAGGATTTTCATATACACATGGCACATGTGTTCGCCACAACAAGACGACGTGTCGCGCGCAAAATCCAGGTCCGTCGTCTTGTGGTGAACACGTGTGCCATGTGTATATGAAAATCCTTCAATGGATGACAAAGTTATAGATCGGACACGATTACATGACTTAACATCGGACGTCTGAGGGTGACTGTAGTGTATGTACTATTGAGTATCATATTACAATCAGCCAGTGCGAGCTAGGGAGGTATTTAAGAGACATGCTTGAGTATGACTGGAGAGTTAGGAGAGTGTGTACAGTATGCCTGGAGTAGTCTAACTAGTAACTATATATATTTGTAAACCAAGACTGGTGTTACTTTTTATACGAACAGAACCCACTACAAATTGGCGACGAGTATGAGATTTGACTTTGTGAGGTTAAATGTGAGATGGATTAAATTCCGATAAACGTGGATTAAATTCCGATGTTTGGATTAAATTCCGGCTAGTTTAGTTGGACATACATTCGGGTAGACATTTGGATTAAATTCCGTAGAGTTCTGGATTCAATTCCGAGAAGAACCAATACGAACATTGGATTAAATTCCGTAAGTGACTATGGCAAAAGCAGTCAATATATCCAGCATCAGCAATTTTGAGATAGGGGCTGACCAGACAAGTGTATCTCAAAGATGGGACAAATGGTTGAAAAGTTTTAACTATTTCGCTATAGGTTCGGGAGTAACGGACAAAACGCAAAAGCGAGCGCTTTTATTGTATCTTGTGAGACCAAGTGTCCAAGACGTATTTGAGACTCTGGAGGATACAGGGGATGATAAAGATTTTGACAAGGCAGTCCAGAAATTATCAGATTATTTTAAACCAAAAAGTAATATTCCATTTGAACGCCATCAGTTTAGACAAATGTGCCAGGGAACTGAAGAAACTATTGAACAATTCACAACCAAACTTCAAACACTAGCGTTAACATGTGATTTTGGAGACAAAAAGGAGGAGATGATTCGTGATCAAATTATTGACAAATGTAGATCCCACGAATTGAAAAGACGTTTTCTGCGTAAAAAAGATCTCACTCTAGGAAAAGCTATAGACATAGGAAGATCATATGAGCTGTCGGACTTACACGCATCCAAAATGGAGAATAATCATGAATCAAACAGCAGCAATCAACCAGTATATCGTGTGAAATCAAAACAACTGAGACCACAACATAGTCAACACCAGCAACAGCAACGTAACAACAGTGCTCGGTATAAGCCACATAATGATAAATCATTTAACAGAAACACTACAGTATGTTTTAATTATGGAGGCGAAGGACACATTGCCAAGGATCAGAGATGTCCTGCAAGGGGTAAAATGTGCAGGAAATGCAAAACGATGGGCCATTTCGAACGAAAGTGCAGAGGAAGCACAAAGGAGAAACACTCCGTGCATATACTGCAAGAGACGGATGATGACGACAATTTCACATTTCACTTATCTGTTGGCAGAAACTTGAAAGAGGGTGAAATTACTGTGATAATAAGGAACATTCCAACAGTTATGTTTATCGATTCGGGAGCATCTTGCAATGTCATTGACAGATATCTCTGGGAAGATCTAAAGAAAAAAACAACAGTTTAAATGCAACTCAAATACAAAATCAGAAAGAAATATCTATCCATATGGAAGTACAAAATCTCTAAAAGTTGCAGAGACATTCATTGTGGACATTGAGTGCAATGAGAAGGTTATCGATAACGTGGAATTCCTTGTTATTGAAGGTCGAGGACAATCACTTTTGAGTAGCAAAACAGCAATTGAACTTGGAATACTTAGGCTGGGTCCTGACATTAATTCAATATATGAAACGTCACACATATTTGACAAGTATAGTGACTATTTTGAAGAATTTCAAGCTTCAAATTCCAATAGATGATAGCGTAGATCCAGTTATTCAACCGCTCCGCAGAGTTCCGTACAATCTAAAAGATAAACTCGATCTGAAACTTGATGAGTTGGAAAAATTGGATATTATTGAAAAGGTCGATAAACCAAGTAAGTGGATATCACCGATAGTGATTGTACCGAAAGGTGATGACATTCGTATATGTGTAGATATGCGACAGGCCAATAAAGCTGTCAAAAGAGTACATCATCCAATACCGACTATTGATAAAATTATGCAAGACATGAATCAAAGTACGATTTTCAGTAAGCTAGATATAAAATCAGCTTATCACCAAATTGAACTCGAGGAAGAGTCGAGGGAAATCACCACGATCATCACAAGAAAAGGGCTCTACAGGTACAAACGACTGATTATGGGAGTCAGCTGCGCTGTCGAAATGTTCCAGAAAGAGATGCAACAAATATTACAAGGGTGTCCAGGGGTTCAGAATATTCTGGATGACATTATTGTGCATGCGTCTTCACAGGAAGAGCATGACAAGTGCCTAGAAAATGTGATGGAAGTGCTAAGGAAAAGCGGCTTAACACTAAATCGTGAAAAATGTCAATTCAATATGTCAAAATTAATTTTCATGGGGCATGTATTGTCAGAGCACGGGATCGGACCAACCGAATCTAGAGTACAAGATGTACTGAATGCGAGCGAACCGAAATCCGCGTCCGAGGTAAGGAGTTTTCTAGGGTTAGTTAACTTCAGTGTGAGATACATACCGGATTTGTCGACCGTGTCGGAACCGTTGCGAAATTTGACCAAAAAGAATCAACAGTTCCACTTGGGCAGTAAGGAACACAATTCCTTTGATGAGTTGAAAAAACGCCTAGCCAATGCACAAACACTGGGCTACTATGACAAAACTGCCCAAAAGCAGTTAATCTGTGATGCATCTCCGGTAGGATTAGGGTGCGTCTTAACACAGCTTCAAGGAGATGAACATCTTGTTATGGGCTATGCAAGCCGCAGTTTAACTGATACTGAACGTAGATACTCGCAGACGGAAAAAGAAGCGTTAAGTATTGTTTGGGGGTGTGAACGATTTCATTCATTCATTTATTGTTCAGAATTTGAATTGTTGACAGATCACCGACCGTTAGAACAAATATTCTCGCCAAAATCAAAAACATGAGCGTTGGGTACTAAGGCTACAACCATACACGTATAAGGTGGTTTATATTCCGGGTCCCAACAATATCGCCGATGCGTTATCGAGATTAATGAAGTCAACACCAAAACATTCCATTTACAGTAGCTTGTCTGCAACAGATAATGAGTACATCAAATTTGTGGCACGCGCCGCTGCACCAAATGCATTGACTACACGCGAAATTGAACGCGTATCATATCATGACCCTGAGCTACAGGCAATTAGAGGTTGTCTATTAAACGGTCAATGGCACACATTAGAAAGCAAGCAGTATTTACCGTTTAAAGATGAGCTTTCTGCGATCGGTATGTTAGTTCTTAGGGGAACTAGATTTTAATTCCGGCGGAATTGCGTAACCGTGTACTTGAGATAGCACACGAGGGTCATCCCGGTATCGTTTCTATGAAACAGAATTTACGTACAAAAGTATGGTGGGTTAATATTGACAAAGACATTGAAAATTATTGTAAATCATGTCTTGGTGGTCAATCAGTTAGTAGATCAACATTTCCGGAACCGATGACGAGAACCGAATTGCCGTCAGCGCCGTGGCAATACTTAGGTATCGATCTACTGGGTCCCTTACCGTCAGGAGATTACTTGTTTGTAATAGTCGATTATTACAGTCGATTTGTCGAAGTTGAAATTACAAAAACGATTACGTCTGAGAGATTTCCGTCCTTGCTATGGAAAATATTTGTGCGTCAGGGGTTACCATTTTCCATAAGATCAGATAATGCTTCACAATTTACATGTGAACACTTTGCGAATTTCTTGAAAGAAAATGACATAAGACATGTAAAAAGTATTCCTCTCTCACCTGAATCAAACGGAGAAGTCGAACGTCAGAATGCATCATTAATGAAACGCATCCGCATTGCACAGGCAGAAAAGCGTAATTGGAAATCAGTACTTGATAATTACCTGTTTGCTTACCGCAGTAGTCCGCATACAACCACGGGAGTAAGTCCCGCAGAACTCTTATATGGTAGGAAGATGCGCTCTAAAATACCAGAAATAACTCAGTATTGAACAGTTGACATAGATGTCAGATATCGCGACGCTTAGCAGAAAGAAAAGGGGGAAATCTATTCCGATAAAAGGCGTGGTGCACGTGAAAGTGATATTTGCGTTGGTGACAAAGTTCTATTGAAGCAAGATCGCGAAAATAAAATGTCAACACGTTTTAATCCTACTCCTTTGGAGGTTATAGAAAAGAAAGGAAACATGGTTACTGTTGAAAATAAGGGGGTACGTTATAAACGTAATGTATCACACGTAAAGAAGTTCTTTAATAGAGAACAACGCACTCTGAAACCGCCTTTGACACATACAAACCCTATGATAAAATGTGGAAGTGATTTAGTGAAAAGAGATAGGCGTTCGAACAGGAAAACAAAATTACCAAATAGATATAGTGACTTTAAACTGGGATTTCTGAAATAATTCAGCTACAGAAAAAACACTATAGTGGGATACAAGAAACACTTATATTTTGTTCAAGACTATTACACTTCTCTAAAATAGCAGTTTTCTGAACGAACATTGGTTGCAGGTGTTCATTGTGTCTGGGAACTACGTGACTTAGCTGACATTGAATGGGTGTGATGTGATAACATGGACATAACTAATCAGCAATCCTACAACACAAATAATTGCTGTGACATTTTGATATATTTTCATTGCTAACGTGTTGATAACATCATGCTCTGTCTGACTTTGTAATTAGTGTTGTTTCTATAATGCTGGGTGTGTGGCAAATTATGTTGATAGAAGTTGAATGACCCTAGGAGTTAGTTTGTGAGAGAATTATGAATGGCATTCTTTTAATATGAATGACATTCTTTTTAAATAGCGTGAATGAATCTTAAAGACCCAACATCCGATCAGACCTTCGGATGTAAATTAAATCTGCTGTGTGTGTGTATTATCAGTGAGTGGCAATACAGTGTAAGCTATTAGCCTAAAAATAGATTGGGATTGCAGCAGCCGACAGAAAACACATTGTTGACCTGTTGATTGTTAGTTATTCCCATGAGTTTTAAACAGATACAACATAATTTTTTCTTCCAAGTGATTAAATACATGTAGACTTGTATGTCTCATACACTAAACATGTACACAATAACTGTATTTATGATATTCATTAGTTTTATTATTCTAAAACAGGAACACATAATTCAGCCAAATTGATCTGTTTTTCTTTTGAGCACTTTTATTTTATTTGTTTTCCTTGGCAAATTGTCATCCATTAGTATATGTTTAATGAATGTGTAATCTGTATACAGCAACACTGATCCACAAATACCAGACATAATGAGTATATATATGTCAACAGCTTTGATAAGGTTGCATTGTATGGATCATGTTCTACTGGCCCAATTAGCCTGTATCATAATTGGACAATTCCATTACAAGTAAGGTAGAGGATCCATTTCTGCATTTTTATTTTCCCATTTGTTTTATTTATTTCTCATCAAGCATTCTAAACAAACATATGCGTAATCTAATTACTCGCAAGTCATCTCTAAATATGTTTATTTTATGTTACTTAAATGCTCAAAATAATAAAAGAAATAGTTGATCAACCTATATAAATTGAACTCCACCATACTGGTCTTGGCGGCACTTTAATAAAATGCGGTGAAGTGATATGTTTTAGAAGTTGATGAAAACGTGTTATATTTTTATTTTGTTTGTGATGGATACATCCAAAACATTATTAGTTAACGAAGAGCAAAAACTTACAGCTGAAGCTCTTTTCAATCATTACAATTGGAATTTTATTGAAATAAAAAAATCACCAGAAGAACAACAAAATAATGACAATTTGCAACATGAGCTACCAATTAATTCAATTCAAGAAAGCAGGAACATGATGCTCAAGTTTTATCAATTAACGATGTTACAGAAACAGATTTGAAGAAAAACGTAGATGTTTCTTTTGTACCATTGCTTTTGTTCTCCATGTAATCATGTGTGATTACACATGATCAATCATGGCTTGGAAATGGGTCAAGACCACATGCCAAAAATAGAATTTAAAGAAGGGTAAGATACAATGCTCGAAAGAAGAAATGCTTGGCGCAAAACTGAGTATCTTGTTATAAAGGCTAGATTAATGAAAAGGGACCACGTAGATGAGAGTGTTGTTAGAATTCTAAGAGAGATAATGCCAAAATGTGTATTCAACTTAGTAAGGTCTCGCTATCCTAACCTACCAGGAGAGCCGTATACCGGTCTGTGTTGGTAATCCAACACACATTGTGATATAATTTTAATATATGTACTGTTGCACAGATTATTCAATAAAAGGTGTGTATACATCAGTATTTGAGCAACAAAACACAAACAGTATAATACTAACATTTTAAAAATGATGCAAACTTCGATTGGTGAAAACATTAATAAGTGTTTAAAAAATGGATATGAAATGCTGCAACACAAATGTACATGTATTTGGAGAATTTCACAAATTAAAAACATCCAAAGTAAGTGCTAAGCATGTTTATTATACACATTGTTTACTAACCTATACAGCAATAGCATACTACCATGTGTTTCTTGTTCATTTGTTTACAAACAATGGAGTCACATGATCTCATGAATACTTAGCTCCTCCCATGAATTTGAAATTTGAAATTTTGGTTTGATGATTTTATTTAATTATGGAAATCAGAAAGAACCATATAACACTATTTTCATAATAATGAAAGAAAATCAATTAAACTTCAAGCATATATTTTTTGAAAGATAACTATAACTGTTTTTTATGATTTTTTGAAGAAAAAGTGTCCCTGACATGAAACATGTTCAAATATACAAGGGAAACCACCCCCAGCCATTACCTCCCTTATATACCCAAGTTGGGTCTTTAAAATGAGTATAGATGTGTATTAATTATCTGAAGAAGGAAGAAATTTTAGTGTATGTACTATTGTGTATCATATTACAATCAGCCAATGCGAGCTAGGGAGGTATTTAAGAGAGATGCTTGAGTATGATTTAAGAGAGATGCTTTAGTATGACTGGAGAGTTAGGAGAGTGTGTACAGTATGCCTGGAGTAGTCTAACAAGTAATTATATATATTTGTAAACCAAGACTGGTGTTACTTTTTATATGAAAAGAACCCACTACAGTGACCTTGACCTTGGAGCTACGGACCTGAATTTTGCGCGTGAAAATCCCTCCATAAATGTTAGTTATTGACCGGACACGAAATGTGTGACGGACGGACGGACGGTACGATTACTATAT
Source organism: Cyrtodaria siliqua (assembly GCA_037043455.1). NCBI lineage: Eukaryota > Metazoa > Mollusca > Bivalvia > Adapedonta > Hiatellidae > Cyrtodaria > Cyrtodaria siliqua. The sequence goes on from JAWPHD010000044.1 coordinate 27,391, forward strand.
GCCCACCCTTCGGGGGTATAAAATCACACACCAACTGTTCAACAAATATTTGAATTTAGTCTTCATATGACAGTTGAAGTTGCATTGCCTTTACTATTTACCACAATACATATATGTCCAATATGTCAAAAGGTAACACAATGTTTACTAAATGCGTGCGCTGTAAACATCTATAGGTAATTACAAGTACTCGTGTTAGGTTTCAATCCAAAATGTACAGTGGTTACCCTAGCAATCGTCAAAAAACGTGAACGAATTGCTTAAAGAGGCTCTACCTATATATTTTTGTCCACCAATTGATATAAACTTTACTTAATTATAAAGAGGACTATGAAAAAAGTAAATGGCAATAATTTCACCCCAAGTAATATGCGTTTTGCTGGGAAAAACAGGATTGAAAAGATCGGATTTTTGAAATTGTATTCGTAATTGTTTTAGACAAGCCGATTGCGGAGATTTCCGATCTTATTCGTTTACAATCGGAACTTACTCGTCGGATTGGCGAAGAGTTCCGATCGATTCGTTTACTATCGGAACTGCCCCGAATAGTTTGTTTTCGTTCAACTGAATCGCATTGCGCATGTCCGAGAAAATCGTAAAAACTCGTAGTTCTCCGGCAGGAATAAAAAGCTGGGCAGCATTTTATTCAAGATATTGTTTTGATCATAATTAATAATTTACAGAACTGGAATACGAACCATGTTTCTTCTTAGAATACTCATAAAATAGCTTTGTATACATATAAATGCAGTAATATTGAGTATTTAATATTTTACATTAAAAATCGCGTAGATATAGGTAGTGCCTCTTTAAAACAATCTGACCTTCCCGATCGCATCTGAAATGTTCAATCTGACTTCTTTGTTCGCACTTGTAAAACACAACTGACATTCCGGTTCGCTATTTGTTTTACCCTGTCGACTTTAAAATGCTATAACTCGGAAAGTTTTCATTATTTCAATGAGCTAATTTGTACAGTTATACAGAAAGGATTGACGATCTTGACAAGCGTTTTAATTTGAACTACAATTGCAAATATCAGTTCGTTATGTGTGTTGTTTTTACAAATCTTTGGACATTTATACAGGGTGCTATACGCACTAACGTCGTTTTATTACCGGATTTTTAAAATGAAAGCTTCCTCTGTCATTCCTTTTCAAATCTATATAATCATTTTCCAAACATTTTAGCAAAATACGCAAAAGAAAAAAAAAATACTAACCTCACCATCCACTTCCAACAATTTCGCCGATCTGACTTCTCTGCAACCATCTGACTTCCGTGCAGCCAATTGATCAGTGTGTTGTAAGTGAGGAAGTGTCGATTATTACGGATGGCGTGGGGTATACAGTACTGATTACACCCAGGAAAAGTGTGTGGTCTGCCTCCGCCACAAAAAGATCGACCGTCATATATATGTATTATATGATAAAGACTTCCGGTGGGGTCAATGGCGGTCGAATTTTAGCGGGCTTGGCAAAAAAGAAAATAAACTAAGATCTACATACATCTGAGTAAGTTATAGTCTACAAAATGGATCGTAATGAACGATATTATAGTGATAAGACATTTGGTACACAGTATAGTGACCATATTCGCTTATTGGAGTATAAAAGCATCGACATTGAGGTGAAAACTAGGTCATGCAATTTACTGTTTTCGGGTATTCAAGAAAGTAAAGGTGAAAATTGTGTGGAACTTATTAAACATTTTCTTGCCACAGAACTATACATGGACCCATCCACATTCATGGTTTGCAAGGCATATCGTCTAGGTCGCATACTGTATACGCAAGGCAGACAATCCACAAGACAAGTTATTGCCACTTTCATGGACTCGCGAGAAGTGGATATGATTTTATCAAATGCAAACCATCCGAAAGGCAAACGATATTGGATAAGCAGGGACTACCCCCGGGAAATTAACGACGCCAGAAAACAGCTATGGGGCGAGTACAAATCATCACGTGAAAGTACGGTGCCAAAAATGTAAAAATTAGATACTCAGCTTCACTCACAGTGAATGGCAACATCGTTAAAAACATGTTCCCCGACTGGGACGAAATGATGAGAGGCACACGACACTGCAACGTTGAACAAAGGGTTAGTGACAAACTCCATGAAAATGCAAGTAATAATGCAAAACTTTATCAAAAACACTTCAATGAACCTGTACACATGGATATATCGTCTCCGAAAACCCACACTCCCCGTTCTGGTAACCAGGCGCCAATCACTTCACCATCTAGACCCTCGTCTAGTGCAAGCACACGGTCCCGTTCTGGTAACCAGGCGCCAATCATTGAACTATTCGGACCCTCGGATAGTGCGCACACTCGGGCTGCCCCTAGGCCGGAATCACCAAAAAGAAATAATCAGCCAAATAACTCGCTTCCAAACACACCAAACGTCCAGAGACTATGGGTATCAAATTACCCCAGCATACCTCTGCCAATAATCAGAACACCCAAGACACCAGTTACCTGTAAACATGGTACAAAGACTAAACCAATCAAGGAAGCCACTGAGATTAGTGATATAAACAATAGAACGGTCACTGCCACCGTTATATCCACCACACAGATACCATCAAACAGCAATGGAGCCTCAGTTGACACTGTTTAGGACAGGCGGGGGAAAACCCCAGCAAATGTCTTTGTAAATATTGATAGTAATGACAATTTACCGAATAACACTAAACCCCTCTTACAACCTATTGCATCTGTTTACAATAACAGCGGTCTTATTTCTATAGGTACACTGAATGTTTGTGGCTTGAAAAATAAACTTAACTTTCCTGAATTTAATAATCTTGTAAATAATTATGATATTTTTTGTATTAGCGAAACCAAACTCGACGACACTGATATTATATCATTGAACAATTATGAATTTATATCGAAACCAAGAGAACAAAACTATATTAGAAAATCTGGCGGAATTGGTATGTTTGTGCATAACTCTGAATCTGGAAACATTCAGATAATAAAAACATGATTCAGAGTATATATTATCGATTAAAGTGGAAAAGAGCATATTAAATATTAGCGATGATTTTATCATAGGTGTGATTTACGTTCCGCCAGAATGTTCACGTTTTTTGAATGATGATTTATACAATTATATGGATATGGAAATAACATCGATGTGTAGCAAATACGAAAAAATCCAGCTAACTCGGGATCTGAATGCCCATATCGCCGAATAACCCGATTATACAAACGTTGATACGTTTTTCGCTGAGCAATTTGACGTTGAACAAGAAACAATTGTATTTTTTAATCAGACGTATATCCTTAAAGAACTTAAATTACCTATAAATAGAAAGTCACAAGACCCAAAAATCAACCAAAATGGGCATAAACTGCTAGAAATATGCAAAAACAACAATATTATTATATGCAATGGACGAATAGGCCACGACAAAAATATTGGCAAGCTTACTTTTAGAAATAAATCCGTTATCGACTACACATTGTCTACATCAAGCCTGTTAAGGCACATGTGCGATTTTGACGTAGAAGAACTAGACGACATATACTCCGACGGTCATTCCATGCTTTATTGTAAGCTCCAGATTCTGAAGCCACCAAACACTGGCATAAATGAAAACCCGCAAACCAATAAACCAAAAGCTCCAAAGTGGAATGAAAATAAAAAAGGGCAATTCATAACCAATATAGACCAAGCAGAAATTGCAATCCATATACGAATAACTGATGAATAATGATCACAATACAGTGAAAGACACAATAAGCCTAGCAACTAAAGAAATTTCAGAATTATTTTCAAAGTCGTCAGCTAAAACATTCACCAAAAATAGCAAAAAAATACATCGCGCGCAACAAATAAACCCTTTTTTGGACCCCAGTGTAGGAATGCAAGAGTTATTTACAATACAGAGCGTAAGTAATACCAATTGCACAGGACTGACCTACATAAGCACCAACTGACCGCCGCAAGTAAACAATACAAACAAACGTTAAATACACATGTACATATTTACAGATCAAGAAACGAACATAAACTGCGACAGACGCACACAAAACAGCCTAAACAATACTGGAAATAAAACCCAAATCCAAACACAGATCACCAGACCTAAACAAATTAAACGATTATTTCAAAAACGTTAATACAGCTAATGAACGGACAGACGAACGAACACCAGACATCAATATAAGCGACGATGACCCGATTTTAAACGCTCCCATATGTAAAGCAGAAATTGAAAAAATGATCGATAAAACCCAAAACGAAAAAGCACACGCAAACGACTTGATCATTAATGAATATCTTAAATCAACAAAAGACTTCATGGTACCTATTTATACACTACTTTTTAATAAAGTGCTTGATTCCGGCTTTATACCAAATGAATGGCTAGAGGGAATTATTAAACCATTATTCAGAAACAAAGGTGACCCTACAGATCCCTAAAATTACGGACCAATTACCATCCTCAGTTGTTTAGGAAAATTATTTACATCAGTTCTGAATGAAAGACTTACACTGTACCTGAATGAACATGACATTATATTAGAAAACCAGGCAGGATTTCGGGGGAAATATTCAACGACTGACCACATTTTTGTTCTACATTACCTAGTGGAACTGTTACGATCCCAGAAAAAGAAACTTTTTTGTTCGTTCATAGACTTTTCTCAGGCATTCGATACCGTCTGGAGCATCGGACTATGGTCAAAACTTCTTAAAACCGAGATAAATGGAAAGTTTTTCCGTGTTATATATAACATGTACCAAGACATTAAGTCATGCATATCTGCAAATGGCGAAACATTAGCTTACCTTTTCTGTAAATTAGGTGTCCGGCAGGGTGAGAATCTGTCCCCAGCACTGTTTTCTATATTTCTAAACGATCTAGAAAGATTCCTACTAGAACGTAACCACAATGGTATAACTGTTGAAAGTGGTGGTAATGACGCTAGTTTTTACCTAAACATATTACTATTATTGTATGCTGATGACTCTATTATCGTCATCCTATTTCATTTCAAGAATGCCTATACGACACGATTATTGTAGCACCTGGAAATTAAATCTTAACACAGAAAAAACTAAAATAATAGTTTTCGACACTAAAAAAAATTCACTCTTTTCGTTTCATATTGATGGGAAAAGCATCGATATAGTTGACAAATATAAGTAAGGTTTATATTTTTCAAGTTCTGGAAGTTTCTTAAATGCAATGCACTTGTTACTTCAGCGTGTGAACAACCTTGATATCCCAATTGACTTACAACTTAAACTGTTCCACCTCACTGTCCTCCCGATACTAACATATGCATGTGAAATCTGGGGCTATGAGAACATTGATATAATAGAAAAAATACATGTTGATTTTCTAAGAAGAATAACTCATTCGAGGAAGAGCACACCAAAATATATGTTATATGCAGAGCTAGGCCGCTATCCTATTGGAATCACTATAAAATCAAAGTTTATTGCATTTTGGACTAAACTTAAACTAGGCAAACCTACTAAACTGTCATCACTTTGTTATGAGGCAATGTTATATTCACAACCATACACTTTCAAATGGATAAAATACATAAATAAAATATTTAACGACTGCGGTCTGTCTTATGTTTGGAACTTTCAACATAATCCTCCAAATAACAACATTCATATCTTGATCAAAGACACGTTGATTAACCATTTTACACAGAACTGGTCAGCGAGTATTACACAATCATCATAAGGAAACAATTATAACCTGTTCAAAGACAATACCCGACTTGAATTTTATATCAAACAGTTACCAAGAAATTTGGCATTAACATTTTTTAAGTTTAGAACCGCGAACCACAAACTGCCTATCGAAACAGGGAGGTGGGCAAATTCTTACTGTGACCTATCCCGACGACTGTGTACATACTGTCAAAACGACATAGGCGACGAATTTCACTATATTATGTCCTGTCGACATTTCCGTAGCAAAAGAAACCAGCTTTTGCCGAGCTATTATCATAAACGTCCAAATATATTAAAGTACAACCAACTACTAAACACAAAAGATTTTTCACTCCTGAGAAAATTGTGCTCATTTATACATCATATACTTAAACACTTTTAAGAAATTATATACGTACCGTCTCTCTATCTATCCCCAGCTAGCAAGATGCCATTTGACTTTTTATTTTTATTTTATTACGTTAATTCAATTTTGTATCCATGCTTACTGATTGTCAACTAATTTGTAATTGTTTGGTGTAAATACGCATAGCCAATAAGATGTATAACTATGTTGTAACATGTATATGAAATCACTGAAACAAACGGTCAAATGTAAACACGCATAGTCGATTAGTTGTAACATGTATTATGAAACATTCAGATAAACGATCAAATGTAAACGGAAAGTAGCCGTGTCGTGCGTGTCCCATTCCCAAACTCAATATATTAACGACCAAAACCTAGCTAAATGAAAGCACGCATAATCAATTTTATTTTAAGTAAAATAAGTAAAACTCCACTTACTATAACAGTTTGTCTGTCACCCATGGATAATATCCCTAACTATATATACTTTTTCTTGCATACCTGACAAGGATATCCGTCATTTTACCGGGGCTAGATATTTCCATCTCACCCTAGGGTCGAGATAAAATTCACGCGCGCCAACATCCGGTATGCAGGAAAACATGCAAAACGCTTGTAGCTGGCGGCGTCAATGCACAACATGTCTCTGATATGCAAGAAAAAGAATCTATTATGGGTATTCGGTTCAGATAGGGAATTCCAACCCTCGGTATAAGTGTTTTAATCGGAACCTCGGCAGAGCCTCGGTTCCGATAAAAACACTTATACCTCGAGTTGGAATTCCCTATCTTCACCGGATACCCATGAAAGATTCTTATAGTCTAATTCCCCACGTGTATGAATGAACCGTGTACAGACGACAATACAGTTCTGAGTAACACGGAAAACCCGTGAAATATAGGACACCAGTTATTATTAGAATATAACGGACCTCTGACCAATTCCCCACCAAAATGCATCGACTGTTTACAAACTTGTTAGAGGCTGTCGACGGGGAACGTACTATTTTACATCAGTTGATTAACTATGTGTATATTAAACTGGCCGCGGACTAAACTCGTTAAAAAGTCCATTATACAGTATGTGTATTTATAATGTTTCATGTTCGGTTTTACTTTTTAGCATGGTGAACTTGGTCACCAAGCTATAGTTACCATGTTTTTTCACGAATCCTAACTACAGCCTCACTGATGAATCGACGCATTGCCTGAAAAAGAAAACCCATATTTTAACAGGTGTTTCTTCTTTTCTAGTGCGGATACAAATAAGGTAATGTCATTTAGAAATTTCAGATAATTTCTTCGACACATTGTTTAAGTTATATATTGTTTATATAGCTATCCATCGTTTTGCTATGCGGTCTATAAATAGATCAATCATCATCATCACGTGATCATCACGTGATCTTGCATAAAATGTCCAAAAATATATTCATACGCCGTATTGAACTCCTAGGATAGTTTATTGAGATTTGTAACCAGTTAATTTTATACTTTATTTCTCTTGCAACACCATTAAACGCATATCTTTCATCTTTCTTGGATTTATATCTTTAAGAACTATACATATATGTTGTGACATGGCCTGTATATCTTCATATAATATTTAATAGGTTTGGTCAGTAATGCTTATCGCATAAGCAACTATCCTTTGTAATTGCTTGTCCAATTTCATCTGGTACCATCGCATGTCTATACCTCGATAACACAGACGGTAACCATTCCCGCGCGTCTCTTTGAGAGGAGGTCATTACATTCTGAACAATGTAATCGTAAAGATATGTGGTATTTGATGTTTTATGAATACATGTGTGACAGAACAGAACGGGTGATTGTGCCAGACTATACCAAAATTGAATCCCATTAGATGGAATTGCGTCGCTTAGACAGAATGGCGGGGAATTTTGTATCTGAGTTCGTCTCAAATAGCTGAGGTCTTCCTCCACCAATTAAACTGGCCGCCATACATAACCTAATTGTTCTGTTGATAAATGGCTTAAAACACCATGCAAACAAAAAAAACACTAAAAAAACGATGAATCCGGTTTGGTAAATCCGTACGTTATAATCAAATGCTAAAACCGAAAATAAATGTTAGCAATAATGTAGTTCTGTATAGCATTGATTTATTGATATTATAAATGAATCGGAATGAATAAGAAACAATTAGTGATATATAACAAAACAACATGAGATACACAATCTGTATTAGACCAAAAAAAGAGGTCTGTTTCCCCTAGCAGCTCTAAATAAATAGTGTAGGTGGGTAGGGATTTTTTTTTTGCTTAAAAAAGTTACACACCTATTTTTTTGGCCTTATCTCAATAATATGAGGCCTAGAAAAAGGTTTAGGACTATCACAACCTGACTTCTATGGTGATGTGATTTATAAACTTCGTAAGATTCTTGGTCATGATCACTTTCATACTATCTTTGTTAAACTTGTTAAAAAGTTTATCAAAAGAGGTTATGACCCTATCATTTTGCAACGTACTGCATGCTTGGTGGTGGAGCCTTTTACAGTTCGCCACTATGCTTTCCTCTTTAATTTTACGATGACCGGACAGGCTGTGGACCCTATGATGACGCCTACCTAAAGCCCATTGGGACGGTGGCGTTTGATTAGTGTCCATGATCTTTCTTGTCGTGCCCTTAATGGTGTATTCTCTTACTGCTCTGGCTTCTGCCAAGTCATTGAGTACCTTCATTGTGGCTTTCTAGGCTATTGTTTTTTTTGTATTATATTTACACGAAAATATTTGTGTTTTACTTATATTGCCTATTGATGCTGCCTTGTTGGTTAGAGATTAGATCATGGCGGGGATTTCTTTATTTACACTGTCCTGTTTTAATGGGATGACAGTAGGCTAAGTGTGAGGTTTGGTGCACCCTAGAACCGGTTTAAACCCCTAGTGGCCTACTTTGCCACTGACCGTTCCAAGGCGGTAGCCCTATTGTCAAACCTTTTGTGTTTGTGATGTCGTTTACTTTTATTATTACTTTTGCCTTCTTGTTTGTCTGTTTCCATGTTTGTTTCTGTGTTTTGTGGTTGACTGTCCTCCTTGAATGCTACTTTCCCTGTCCGATCTTTTTATATTTCTTTTTGCTTCTACTTTTGTGACCCATAGGGATCTGTACAATAAACATTTCTATGTGTTTACTCAATTTATTAGCTTTCGGCCAAAGGCCTTCATCAACATATACATTTACCACTAAACAACTACATTATTACTCAATCCAATGTATTTAAGGAATACATTTTATTTTTTAACATTCATGGCACTGAATAACATCAGGTCACGTGCAAAGTAAGTGAACCCAGAAGGGGTTGTTAACTTTGCTCGCGACCTGATGCTATTCATAGTCCCGTGAATGTTAAAAAAATAAAATGTATTCTTTATATTTATATTATTATTGTACTCTATCAATACCCATATGTCCCGTTTCTCAAGTATTTTTTTCTCTAAATTGATACAAATGCAGAATAACACCTGTATTTATCACGGCAAATGGGACCGCGTAAACGTAAAGCCTTGCCTTCCTAACCTTTTTTGGTATACTCACGTCACACCTCACTTGTTTTTTCTTGAAACGTCATAGTTTTAACTGCGCGTGAAGCAATTACAATGTGATTCATGGTCAACTGGATGTTTCTAGTTTTGTATGTGTTATACAAGTACTTACATTAGAAATGTAATATAAATGAATGAAATGATGTCAGCGTCATCATGAACAACATAATAAATTGAGTAAACACACAGAAATATTTAATAGTCATCAATATTTTTCTGAGTGTATTTTTAATATGGTTTGTTGTTTAACCCTAGTACAATATAAATTACTTGGTAAATAAAAATAAATTGTTAATGCCTGGTCTTTATGAATATTTTAACCTTTGGGTAAATTTTAATATTAAAAGCCTTAATATGTCTTGAAATCATTGAATTTAAATATGTCCTTCAAAGCCTACAAATGGCAAAACATTATCTGTGACCAGTGTATACAAGAACAGCTTTTGATTAGTAATACAGGATTGTCAGGTTTATTAAGTTTATTTTCTATTGAATGTTTTATTTAGTTAATGAAATAACAGTTAATGCATGGAACATTCAATACACACCTTGTTCCAAGGTCCATCCAAGGTTGTGTTTTAGCCATTAAAGTTAGAGGACAAAAACAAATTAATAAACAAAAAATCCCTACCCTACCTAATTTTTTGGAAGATGTTACACGAAAAAACACCTTTTTTAGGCCTGATCTGTTGTCATTCGTAGCATCATTGGCCGAAGTGTTCCGAATGATCCGTCTTGAATCTGCACGAATCCAGGATTCGCGGTTTCTCAAATCTTGTTCAAGATTTATCAAAAATGTTGTAAACAAACAGTATGGATTTTGAATCCAGTTCCGGTTTCATAGTAATCAAACACGACCTTATTCTAAGACGCAATTTCATCATAGTTCACCATGCTCTCAGTACCTTCGGTACTTTGATTTGTTTAAGCATGCCTACGAAAATCGCCAATTAATGATGTGAAACTTCGTAAGATGTGTTTTTGTTGATTTTTTGTTTTTCGTTCGAGTTTATATGTATTCCTATTGAAAATTGTATTCCAGGTTTATGCTAGCTATTGTAAAAAAAAAAAAGAAAAAAAAAGGAGTAATAATAATCAAAATAAAAATGTATATATATACCGTGTACATATAAATCCATGTATGTACGTATGATTATATTGGATAGGGGAGGGAACTCGTCTGGGCGTTGCACTAATGGCGAAGGAGTGTACTCCCTTATCAAGTGGGACGAGTCTTCTCCCTTATATAACAGACTATATGCGAAGCTTGTGAAGCTTGTGAACCATGTCTATTTAATTATAAACAACTTTATTCCCCCTGTCATACTAACAAAAATCTAAATCCTAAACTGAAAACCATATACCTTTGGTTGAAGAATTTAAACAACAAATATAGATAAACTATTTTCACGCATTAAAACTGTACATACTTTGTTATCACCACTTCCCACTGTAAATAATATTTATATGCTACATTTGTGCTCATGTTGTTGCTCTTGTATGTTTGTAATCATGCATATATATTACCTGAGATGTAAATAAAGAATCTGTTCTGTTCTGTTCTATAACCTTACATGTGTTGAAAATGACGTAAAACACCATGCAAACAAACAAACTGGAGAGGATCTCTATAAGCATTTTGCTTTCGTTCCAATCCATTTACCTATCGTATGTAACAATTATATAATGCGTTATCTTTGAAATAAAATATGTTTAAACCAAACAAACAAACAAATATCTATAATGAATGCACAATGCAGATGTTTCCTTTCATGTTGAATAACTTTATTAATTACAGATTGTAAAACATCATCTTGTCAAGCAGCGCCGTACAGACACTAAGCATCATGACAAACCGTGGCTTGCAGTCACTAAGTGTTCTGACAAACAGTCGAACAACGCCTTTTCATACTGACAAACAGTGGCGTACAGTCAAACAACGCCTTGTCATACTATGTTTGTCAGGACACTTAGTGACTGCAAGCCACGGTTTGTCATGATGCTTAGTGTCTGTACGCCGCTGCTTGACAAGATGATGTTTTACAATCTGTAATTAATAAAGTTATTCAACATGACAAACAGTGGCATACAGTCACTAAGCGTCCTGACAAACAGCGGCGTACAGTCACTAAGCGTCCTGGCAGACAGTGACATACAGTCAAACAACGCATTGTCAGACAGTGGCGCGCTGTCACACATTTATATTTCCTAACACCGGCATGCATTCTTACATTGTCTGGCCTTGTCAAACAGGTCACGATTCAAGTAAAAGTCATTTTTGGGTGATATTTTTCAAACTTAAATCTTGTACAGATTGCAATAAGTCCTTAACAATTAAAATAATTATTTACAACTAGTCCGTGGTTATGTCTTTCCCAAAGCCGTTATTGCTCACATTAAATTATCTAATTAAAAAGTGGTTTTCTTTAAACAGAAAACGCATGCAAAGTTGAAACAATAAACAACAATATCCGAGACGAAACTATAAACAACAATGTCCGAGACGGCGGTTGCAGATGCGAAGGATTTGGACAAGTCAACGTCCGATGTAAGCGCAACAAAAACAGGAGTCCAGCCGGAGGAGGAGAAGGTAAGTTCTCCCTCTGAGGTTGCTGTCCCAATGTAACCTAATATGATATGTTAATGGAACATAAAAACCCATTTTATTTCATTATATTCTATCTTAAAATATCGTTGGTTGCCAGTGGCATGACATTCAATTGCTCCAAAATAAATTTTAGTTTGAAATGACTTTCAAGACGGTCACCATAGGCCATTCATTGTTCACATAGACTCGTAAGGAAAATCTTGTAACAAAGCAGTACTGGCATCTTCAACCAACTTCTCATTACAATATCTGTAATGTTCAGTTGCTCCTCAATGCGATTCAGCTGTATGTGGAATACAAGGCGGCCGCTAAAAAGAAAACACACTAAATAAACTGTTGTTTATCCCTACACTCCTGTTGACCCCAATAGGTTAATCTGTATCAAAGTGGTCAGCATTATGCATAGTAGTTGGTCCAAACTTATAAAGTCTCAGTCGAGATGCGCTTGTCTCTTATAGCTCACATTCTCTTTATTATGTGTCTGAATGTCTCGAAGTATTGTACATGAATGTTACTTTGCCTACTCGAAATTGCAAAATTATTACATTGTCTATGCCGATATTATAGTCATATAACATAAACTGTGAATGTGTGATGTTTATAACCAGCATACATTATCGCACGACATACGTTATTTCACAAATACACAATACGTCTCACACCACAATTAATTTTCCATAGGGTCCCATTGTAATGTTTTTGTTCGTGGCATAGAGATAAACAGATTTTACAACATGTATTTATGCTTAAATTCTTCATTGATCCAATATCTGCAATTTAAAACACATTTAACAAATATTTACCAGATTAAACTTTTTTTAATTTCATGTTTATCAACATTTAGACAAAAATACAACCCCGTGGTGATTAGACCCATGAAGTGTAAAATGAGGCAGAATTAGCTAGAAATCTTATATCAACATGCATTTTTCTGTGATCTCTTCCTAAAATGTTGTAGATTTAGAACCTGGTAAAGACAAATCAATGTATCCTGTAAAATATAAAAAAGCGAACTCGTTTTTTTTTATCTACCTCCTTCATCTGTAGGGCACTAGTATTCAAGGGAGATTATAGTGGTGTGAGTCCAATGACAACAGCAACGACGACGACGACGACACCGACGACGACAAAAACAATCGAGTTATTCTACGTATTCTACATTTGTTATGCCAACAATTGGACTAATTTTCAATATATTAAAGTTTATCAATTTAAAAAAGTTCACAGACTTGAACTCGGTCTCTCTATCTCGTGTGATCTCTTTGAAAATACTTAAGAACATTTCCTACAGTTTTTTTCCATGTTTTCTCTTATAGATATATTTCTTTTTAAAGATTTCGTACAAAGCAGCAACTGTCTATCTTAAGCATTGTTCAGCTATAAAAATAATAGGTCACCAACTTGGTTTCTGAAATATCTTATCTGAAATATATGACCCATATTCCATGTTTGGCAACATTTCTATAATTTCTATGCAAAAAACAAGCAATTTAATAACACAAATCAAAATGATTTAAATTAATTTCATTCAATCTATATTTATATGATCCTATTATATTTATACCCACGTTAAACGAAGCTTAGGGGGTATACTGGTTTCACCCTGTCCGTCTGTCCGTCCGTCTGTAGACGCAACCTTGTCCGCTCCATAACTCCTCTACCACTAAAGCAGATCTCATGAAACTTCATAGGTGAACTGCCTGTGGTGAGAGGATGACCTCTATTGATTTTGATGTCAATATATCAAAGGGCAAGGTCACCGGGCCCCGATAATGAAAAACCTTGTCCAACTACTCTTCACCCAACTACTCTTCCCCTGAAACAAATCTCATGAATCTCCTTAGGTGAACTGCCTTTGGGCATGCTGCACAGCAAATGGGCCAATTGCAAAAAAACACATGTACAAGTGAATCCTGATCTGTTATTACTTATAATTTAAAGCAAATGTCTTGAAGTTTGAAGACGTGATGTTTTAATAATGAGCTTCAAATTTCGGAAAAATCTGATAATCCTAAGTCTTTAATTTTACATTCAAACTGTCGGAATTGGGCATATTTTGCCTGTAATGAATTAGCATCACATTTTATGACATTTTAAAAGTCAATTTAAGCCATGATCTGTTACATTTAAAGCAGATGTTTTATACTAACTGTATAGAGATATTTATGAGGACCATTTTGATATAATGCACATGACATTTTTTCATAAAATAGTATTTTAATGAACGTTTGAACAAAACCACTACCGCTGTAATGACTTCAATAATGCATATACCCATATTTCTTATTAGCACATAAAATAATGACAGTATTCAGTAATTATCACTGTTAATATAGTTTTGTCCCAACCAATTTTTTTTCGTTTGAAATAAGAATTTATTTCTTCCTTGAAATTAAGATTTAGCATAAAAGTTGTACTGGTTATTTTTGGATTGTGTCAGAAAATCTGTAATGTTCGTCCCCACTGATTTTTTTCAATGACAATTTGAAGAAACAACAAAATATCTTTTTAATCCAAAGGTATGCATAATTATTATAAACAAGAAAAGTATAAAGCATGCGTTATATGTAGACGATTTTTAATAATGGGTTAGTTTGTGGAGGCTTTGTTCAAGTCACATACCTGTAGTCGATATGGAGATGACAGGAAGGTAAAATGAAGAATTAAAAGATACTGTATGATTACAGATAAGTTTTTATTTGGTCTTAGGTATACATTATTAAACATGTTAAAGGGAACATATTCGAGTATTTTCAATTAAACGATTTACACCTGAACTATTACAAAGGGAATTTCAGTGACCATGTTACAATATTATTTACTTAAATTTTACAAGTGATTATCATATGGACCCTATTTATGTTCATGTTTTAGTTGTATTCAGGCTCAAACCCGCTTTGGAGTTGCCGTTAAGACAATCAACTTTGCATTTTAAATGAATTACAAGTGATCTTATAGAAAAAAAATAATTCTTTACTTCTTTACTTCATTATATTACTCAAATATAAATGGGTGCCGAAACATCTAGGGTAAAAACTAAAATAGATGCCGAAATGGTTTGATGCCGAAACGCCTAAGTGCCGATTCGTCTAGATGTCGAAATGAGTTGGTGCCGAAACGTCCTGAATCGATATTGATCACACAGACACAACAACTTGAGAATAGTCTGCATTTATTAATAAGCATTTTTCATGTACTGATCATTGTGACCCTGCTTTAATTAGACTAATATACTATATACACAATAGTTTTCGTCTAGAAAAAGTAAAAGCATTTGTATGTATTGATACAAATATTTACCAAATACCAAATGTTAAATGTAATGTCCGTCCCTGTAATGTCCGTCCCTTGAGAAAAGGTGTTATTTTTATTGGGATAAACAGCTATTTCCTTTATTTATTTCTATTCTCTTTGTTAGGTATTTAACTTACCGTTTTTATAAACAATAAAAAGTAAAACATGAAAGAATGTTTGATATTTCCTATTCTGTTGTTTTTATAACGTGTCCATTTAACCAAAATATTTAAGTGTTTTTAGTCTGTTTTATTTTAAAAATCAGTTACATTATCAAAATATATAAAACAAACAATACAAATATGTAGATATGGTGCATGTGAACAAATAGGTACTCAATTTAAGGTTTATTATATATAAATTTAACGGCTATTACACTAAACTAAGAAGGGGACGGACATTAGCAAAAAGGGACGGACATTACGTACATTTTAGTATGTTTGGTTAACTTGCTAATAAGAAGATTTCTCTAAGCGCCAAATGTGTAATGTGAGATATGGTGTATGTTTGGGTTAATGACACTGCATTTTATAAATTATAGTTCGTTTTAGCGTTTATTTATCCTCGCTGTATTGCACTAAGCATTTTAGCGAGCAGACCTCGATTTAAAGAGTGGTAAGGTAGGAAATACCTTTGAAATATTTCTATAATTAACCCAAATTCGGTCCTGGCTGGGTTACTAAGCCGCAATGCTAACCATTACACCATTATACCACGGCGTTACCTTCGAAAAATTATAGCTATTATGTCTGGGCTTTTATAGTATGGCAGAGTGGATTACCAGCCCTCAGGAAACTGAAGCCATGTCTGTATACTGTGGGGATAGTGTGATTGTCAGTTATGGCAATAAACAAAAGGAGGTGACAGATATTAATACACAAGTAACGAGTTTTGTGAATTTCATCAAAATAACAACTGTACTAATGTTAATTAAGAAGAAAGGGTGATACTAGTTTGTGTAATGTCTGTCCCCAGTTAGTGTAATGTCCGTCCCTATGTATATAGGTTTTAACAACCACATACATTGGACCATACACATTAAATAAATTAATGATTATATGTGTTTCTTATTTCATTATTTTGTTAGTAATGTGTTTCAAAAGAATTTTGCAATAATCAAGAATAAAAGAAAATGTTAAGCAAGCAAATTGAACATTTTTATGTTTTATACTTGAAACTGAGACTATAGAAAGGTAAAAAAAATGGTTTTATTATAAAATTCTTTTAGATAGAAGCAGTATTTATACATAAAATGTAATTTGTTTTATGAAACTACATCAGACACTACTTTTTGGAATGGTGTCATCCGTTAATGTAATGTCCGTCCCCATGTATACATATTTAAAAATCACTAAATTTTGGAACACAACCATTAAATAAATTGCAACATATTTTGGGTATGGTATTTGTATTGAGTGTTTTTGAAACAATGTGAAAATGAGGCTAATTTAAAAACATCTACATAACAGAAAATACATCTCGTTTATATTACAAATTTATGCACTCGGTCTCTACAAGTCTTAAAAACTATTTTTTTAGAATATTTATTTATTGCTAGTGTTTATATACTTGTATATGTGATAAGTTCTATGAAATAAAGGCAAGCAAATATAAAAGCATTGCTTGTTTGTCAATCCTAGTAATGAAAATGTGATTTTATGTAATGTCCGTCCCCTATCCGATACATCACACACAAAAACGTAATAACTTGTTTTTGGGACAAAAACTTATCTTTAATTGATTTCAGTATGTTATGATATGTATACATCTTTCATAAAACATCAACATTTTAGGGATATTCACACTTTTATTTTTTACTTCTGATGCCAGCTGAATTGGCCCATTTATTGTACATCAGAGGACGACCCCTATTGATATTGAGGTCAGTAGGTAAAAGGTCAAGGTCACCGACTCCCGATAATGATAAACCTTGTCCGCAGGCGCTCCATAACTCCTCTACCCCTGAAGCACTCCGCCTAGGAAAGTGACACATTTGTTACCACATGTGTATATTATAGGGGGTGGGAAGTGGGTACATGAGGGTGAGGGGGTGGATTACGAGAGACAAGGGGTGG
>JAWPHD010000045.1:0-187500 GCA_037043455.1 Cyrtodaria siliqua
TAAACACTAATAATCCGACCCTAGTACTATCCAGTCTATAAAAATCAGTTCTTATCAAGTCCGACAATAATAAAAATATCCCTAATTTTTCACGATAAACTTGTTAATTTTTAGCTCTACTGGCCAAGGGCCAGCAGAGCTTATGGGATGGCGAGTTGTCCGTCGTCCGTCGTCCGTCGTCCGTCCGTCCGTCCGTCCGTCCGTCGTCTGTTAACTTTTGTCTCGTTAAGACGATAGGGCCTTCATTTCTCATCCGATCTTTACCAAACTTTAGCAGGTTGTTAATATCAATAAAGGCTCGGATAAGTTCGAAAACCAGCCAGATCGGACCAGTAACAGCGGAGTTATGGCCCTTGATTTAGTTAAATATGCTATATTGCTATATTTTGTCTCGTTAAGACGATAGGGCCTTCATTTTTCATCTGATCTTTACCAAACTTGAACAGGTTGTTAATATCAATGAAAGCTTGGATAAGTTCGAAAACCAGCCAGATCGGACCAGTAACAGCGGAGTTATGGCCCTTGATTTAGTTAAAAATGCTATATTGGTATATTTTGTCTTGTTAAGACGATAGGGCATTCATTTTTCATCTGATCTTTATCAAACTTTACCAGATTGGTAATATTAATGAAAGCACGGACAAGTTCGAAAACCAGCCAGATTGGACCAGTAACAGCAGAGTTATGGCCCTTGATTTAGTTAAAAACGCTATATTTTGCCTCGTTAACATGATAGGGCCTTCATTTTTCATCCGATCATTACTAAACTTTACCCGATTGTTAATATCAATGAAAGCTCGGACAAGATTGAAAACCAGCCAGATCGGACCAGTAACAGCGGAGTTATGGCCCTTGATTTAGGTAAAAATGCTATATTTTGTCTCGTTAAGACGATAAGGCCTTCATTCTTCATCCGATCTTTCCAAAATTTTACCAAATTGTTAATGTCAATGAAAGCTCGGACAAGTTCGAAAACTGGCCAGATCGGACCAGTAACAGCAGAGTTATGGCCCTTGATTTAGTTAAAAATGCTATATTTTGCCTCGTTAAGACGATAGGGCCTTCATTTTTCATCCAATCTTTACCAAACTTTATCATATTGTTAATAGCAATGAAAGCTGCGACAAATTTGAAAAACAGTCAGATTGGACCATTTACACAGGAGTTGTGGCCCTTGATTTTCTGAAAAATGCTATATTTTGGCCTCAGTAAGACGAAAGGGCCTTCATTTGGACGGATTTCAGTGAAACTTTTCAGGGATGATTAGTACCAAGCCTAGTTGTACATATCATCACCGTGTTCCGGTTGAATGATTTTGGTGGAGTTATGTCCCTTTAAAGGTTTTAATACACATACTTTGTCCAGACTAGTTCTCCTGAAACCCTGTCCAGATTTAAACGAAACCTTTTAGGGATGATCAGTTCCAGGTCTAGTTGTGGAAATCATCACCGTGTTCCGGTTGAATGATTTTTGGCAGAATTATGGCCCTTTAAAGGTTTTAATACACAAACTTTGTCTGGACTAGTTCTCCTGAACCCCTTGCCAGATTTCAACGAAACTTTACGGGATGATCAGCACCCAGCCTAGTTGTGCATATCATCGTCGCGTTCCAGTTCACCGATTTTTCGCAGAGTTATGGCCCTTTAAAGGTTTTTGATGCAAAACATTTTCGGGCGAATTCCCCTGAACCCCTGGCTAGATTTCAGCTGAACTAGACAAGGATGATCAGTATCAAGCCTAGTTGTGCATATCGTCGCCATATTCCGGTTGAATTATTTTTGGCAGAGTTATGGCCCTTTAAAGGTTTTAACAGACAAACTTTGTCCAGATTAGTCTCTTCTGAACTCCTTGCCGGATTTCAGCGAATCTTGGTGGGGATGATCAGTACCAAGCCTAGTTGCACCTGTCATTGCCGTGTTCTGGTTGAATGAATTTTGGCAGAGTTATGACTCCTTAAAGGTTTAAATACACTAACTTCATACAGACTAGTTCTCCTGAACGTCAGGCTGGATTTCAACAAAACTTGGCAGGGATGATCAGTTAGTACCAAGCCTAGTTGCGTATGTCATCGCCATGTTCCGGTTGAATGATATTATACATAAACTTTATGTTTAGCCAGTAGAGCGTCCACAGGCCCTCTTGGGCCTCTTGTTTATAATTTCGATCGATAATTTGTCTGAGATTCAGCCTCCGTAATGGTTAATTTTGTTCTGGGGTTCGGTCACGTGACAGGTCACATGTTCACTCCTTTAATTCTCAGTCAGTGGATTGGTCTGATAGAATACACAATACAGAACATTCTGATGATTTATTGACTCTGTAAACAAACAAAAAATGTGTATTAATTACCTTTTGTTTTTTATGTGTAAATTCTGTCTCATGAGATTCATAAGTACAATTTTTATGCTCCCGAAGGGCGGCATATAGTATTCGCACCGTCCGTCCGTCCGTAAAATTGTGTCCGGTCAATAACTCTGACATTCATGGACGGATTTTCAAATAACTTGGTACAAGTGTTCACCACAACAAGACAACATGTCGCGCGCAAAATCCAGGTCCGTGGCTCCAAGGTCAAGGTCACACTTAGAGGTCAAAGGTGAAAAAGAGGTGCTTTTGGGTCCGGATAATAACTCTGACATTCATGGACGGATTTTCAAATAACTTGGCACAAGTGCTCACCACAACAAGGTTACATGTCATGCATAAAATCCAGGTCCAAGGTCAAGGTCACACTTAGAGGTCAAAGGTCAAAACCACTTCGGGAGCATTTGTTATTTACAGTGACATTTCTTGTTATTTCTACTTTCCAAAGACCAGTCCAAGATTATGCAATAGCCGTATACGTAGTCCGTCCATATGCTTATTCTGGTTTATACCATAATATTATTCAACAGTCCCGGATTTTCACCAATTCAAATTGGAGGTTAATTTCAACAAAGTCTCTGACGAGTTCAACAGTGAACAAAAAAACGTGGTGTTATGGCGTTTCTTCCCCTGAAGTTCAGGTTGTTGATAACTTGAGTAAACAATTGCTGATTTTCACGAAATTATATTAACTGTTTGTTTCAAAATGAAAAAAATGGGACACTTAGCAAAGCCATTGATTATGTTGAAATAGGAGAATTTCAACAAGTGTAAGCAGTAACTTATGTGAACAGTTTCTGATTGTCACCAGTTTTGATTTGAAGATATGCTTCAATGTAAGACCTCAAACAAGTTCTTCAAGAAGCATAATCAACGTATCCATTATGGATTTATTGCCCTTGACAATATTGAAAGAAAGGAATTTTATTAACACTTGAGCCAGTGATAACACAGTGGTAGTTTTGAATTCTGTATTGCAAACAGAGAAACATTAGATAATAAAACAAGCATCTAATATAGATGTTATACATTTTGATTACTCCCCACCACCCAGGACAACTTGTCAGTGTCAGTGCATTCCTGTTGCAATGGCATTCAATTTGATATGCAAAACATACCATAATTGGAAAAAAGATTTTTGAAAAGACTACACAACCAAATCCAGCCCCTTATGCATGACCCACGAGCCCATGCAAAAACCTGTTTTATATGTATTGGCTCTTAAGGCAATGATAATATTTACACATTTTCACACTCCGATATTTAAGCAAGTAGGAGTAATAATACTTTATGTAAAAACCCTCCCACCACCTAGCCCCGCCATAGGGGAAGATACAAAAGTTTTAATACCCCCTTGCACATCGACACATTAGTTATTGGGTTTGTTACTGACCCCCTACAGAAATATGTGGGGTCAGTAAGATTTAAAGGGGGGCGAAGCAATAGCCGAGTCCACCTATATATCTGACTGACCCCACATATTTCTGTAGGGGGTCAGTAACAAACCCAATAACGGATTTATTGCATCAAGCACCTTTTTTAAGGCAAACACCGATATTTAACCCATTTTATTGGAGAGCCAACGTCATTGAGAAGTTCGCGCAATTTGACGTCACGACCGGTACATTTTAAAAACATTATTAATTTACTTATTATGTTTGTTACTAACACTTTAGAGAACTATTTGCAACTTTGAATCGGAATTGTAGTCCATATTGTTTTAGTGACCCTCAATGAAATATACTGACCCACTATAGAATAATAGAGGGTCACCATGTGACCGCTCTAATCCAATGAAATTCCTAGGATGAGTGAGGTGCAATAAATTCCAATCATATACCAAAAGTTTCAAGTTCATACCTCAAAATGTTTAGGAAGAGACTGATAGTGTCAATCACAGATGGATGGATGCACGGAATAACATTATCCTTGACTTCTTTGAAAAAAGTGTGGGGATAATAACTTTTCGTATGTGCTTGACTATAAAATCACATTTCATATCACTAAATTTGCTGATTTGCATACTTTTAGGATCAGTTTTCGTGTCAACCCTGGTCAACAAAAGTGCCAAAACTTGCTCAACCCAACTTGAACTTCATCGCCCCAGAGGTGCAGACGGAAAAGAAATGTAGTACGATCAGCGACATATTTTCTTTAGGAATGACCATCTGTGCCATCTACAATGGCGGGCAGTCTCTTATCAACGCGGAACATAACTCTCAAATGTACACTAAGCAGTTGGATCAGGTTTGTTTTCCTTTGATCTTAAACGGTAGCGAATATTAAGATCTTAGGAGGATTTTTATACCCCCGCTTTCACAAAGTGAAGTCCATGGAGCTATGTAGGAATCACGTTGTCCGTAATGTCCCATTGCATAACACATTTTTAGCTCTACTGATCAAAGGTGGCCGCCAAAGCTAAAAAATATTTTTTTAAAAAACAATTGTTGCGACTACTTCTTGAAAACTATAAGTGATATTGATATGGGACTTTTTCTAAAATGATCAGCATGACAAATCGTTTTGATTTGACATTAAACATGGCTGCATCTTTGTTTACATAGAGTTACATAGTAAAAACTTGTAGCGACTACTCCTCTGAAAGTACTTGACGGATTTTCATGAAACTATCGATGTATTGCGATTGTGATCGTCCCGATAACAATGCATTGATAGCAAATTGAACTATCGATTACTATTGCCGATAGTAAGCTGAACTATCGATAGTTTCAATAGTCAGTTAATGTTTATATTTCTACAAATAATCTGATCAAGCAATTCATTGCAGTCTAAATTCAGAGTTTTTACGTTTGCTAAGTCGTGTTTTCCTCTCCCAAAATAGCACACTCGGAAAACTAAGCAGTTGCACGCATGAATTCATTTATGGCTTAGAGGGGGATCGGCAGTATTGATAATTTAATCTGGGAATTCCCGAACACGTGGTGATTACTAAAATACGGGACGATTGATACGCAATTGTTGAACGCGCACAAAGTAAAAATCTAAAACTTGTACTTTCAAATGGTTTATTGCACTGCAGAAATATTGAGTTAACATAAATATTAAAGCAACTTAGGTGAGTATATTTTTTTATTTGGACATTATCAACTATTTATTGGACTGCGTTCCGTCTGTACCGTGTAATTTTGAATCCCGTCTTTTAGTAGTTACAGATATACATAGCAACAAGAAATATGGCCGCTATACCGCTAGCGAGTTCGAAATTGTAAAAAATAAGAATGCAAAGGCCTCTATTTGGGCAAATTTCGGGTATATCAAAGAACTATAATAACACAGTCAGCTAACAATGTTACAAAACATTGAAGTTGTGTTATTATGGTTCATATTATTCAAATAATTAATAAAAAGTGTTTCTCCTGTGTAAGCTTTAATAATTTCATACACATTTCATTTTTATCAATTATTGCAATAGTAATGCAATAGTATATTAAAATAGTAATAGTATTGCAATTGTACTTTCAGCAATAGCAATACTATTGCAATAGTCAATTGTCCCTTCAATAGTCAGCCCTAATATTGATATGGGACATTTTATAAAATGATCAGCATGACATGATGTTGGTCCTTGTCGAAATCATTTTGATTCAACATTAAACATGGCTGCCAGTGGCCATCTTTGTTTACATAGAGTTATATAGTAAAAACTTGTAGCGACTACTCCTCTGAAACTGTTCAACGGATTTTCATGGAATTTCACAGGAATGTTGCTCTTGATGTCTATTTGATCATAGCAAAATTTAGGTCGGCCGGAAATTTAAGATGACCGCCACGGCTAAAAATAGATTTTAAGAAAAACAAGTTTGTAGCGATTTCTTCTTAAAAACTGTAAGTGATATTGATATGGGACTTTTTATAAAATGATCAGCATGGCATGATGTTTGTCATTGTCGAAAATCATTTTGATTCTACATTAACCATGGCTGCCAGCAGCCATCTTTGTTTACATAGAGTTTTGTAGTAAAACTTGTAGCCAGTACTCCTCTGATACTACTAGACAGATTTTCATGAAACTTCACTGGAATATTGCTCTTTATATCTAGTTGATCCTAGCAAAATTTCAGGTTGGCCAGAAATTGAAGATGGCCGCCACAGCTAAAAACAGATTAAAAAAAAGATTTTAGCGACTACTTCTTGAAAACTATAAGTGATATTGATATGGGACTTTTTCTAAAATGATCAGCATTACATGATGTGGATCCTTGTCGAAAAGTGTTTTGATTTGACATTAAACATTGCTGCCAGTGGCCATCTTTGTTTACGTAGAGTTATATTGTAAATACCTGTAGCGACTACTCCTCTGAAACTACTTGAAGGATTTTCATGAAACTTAACAGAAATATTGCTCTTGATGTGTAGTTGATCCTAACAAAATTTCAGGTCGGCTCGAAATTCAAGATGGCCACCATGGCTAAAAATAGATTTTTAAAAAAACAAATTTGTAGGGACTACTTCTTGAAATCTATAAGTGATATTAATATGGGACTTTTTCTAAAATGATCAGTTTGACATAATGTTGGTCCTTTTTGAAAGTTATTTTGATTCGACATTAAACATGGTTGCCAGTGGCCATCTTTGTTTACATAGAGTTATATATAAAAACTTGTAACGACTACTTGACAGATTTTCATGAAACTTCACAGGCATGCTGATATATATAGATTTCAGAACCTGCCAGTAGAGCTGACCTTTTGTTATTACTTGCATTCCTCAAACAGTTTTGAATATGTTGTTCCCAAACTTGATATACACATAACAACTGATGACCCATGTCCTTCTGCATCACCCATTGTTGATTGCCCAAGTTATTACAGAATTATGGCCCTTTGTTGACTTCAGTGATAGTTCTATTTTTAGCTCTACTGGCCGAAGGCCAGCAGAGCTTATGGGATGGCGAGTTGTCCGTCGTCCGTCGTCCGTCGTCCGTCGTCCGTCGTCCGTTAACTTTTGCCTTGTGAACACTGTAGGGCCTTCATTATTAATTGAATCTTTACGAAACTTTGCCAGTGTCTTTATATCAATAAAAGCTCGGACAAGTTTGAAAACCAGCCAGATCGTAATAATTTTACCGGAGTTATGGCCCTTGTTTTGCTGAAAAATGCCATATTAAGCCTTGTGAATACTCTAGCACCTTCATTTATTATTTGATCTTTACTAAACTTGCACAGATTGTTAATATCAATGAAAGCTCGAAAAAGTTTGAAAACCAGCCAGATCGGAATATTTTCACCGGAGTTATGGCCCTTGTTTTGCTGAAAAATGCCATATTAAGCCTTGTGAACACTCTAGCACCTTCATTTATTATTTGATCTTTACCAAACTTGCACAGATTGGTAATATCAATAAATGCTCAGACAAGTTTGAAAACAAGCCAAATCGGATCAGTCACACCGGAGTTATGGCCCTTGTCTTTTCTGAAAATTGCTATTTCCTGCCTTGTGAACACTCTAGCACCTTCATTTATTATTTGACCGTTACCAAACTTGCATAGATTGTTAATACCAATTATAGCTTGGACAAGTTCGAAAATTAGCTGAATTGGATCAATAACACTAGAGTTATTGTACTTTTTTCCCCTGAAAAATGCAATTTTCTGCCTTGTGAACACTCTAGCACCTTCATTTATTATTTGATCTTTACCAAACTTGCACAGATTGTTAATATCAATGAAAGCTCGAACAAGTTTGAAAACCAGCCAGATCGTAATAATTTTACCGGAGTTATGGCCCTTGTTTTGCTGAAAAATGCCATATTAAGCCTTGTGAATACTCTAGCACCTTCATTTATAATTTGATCTTTACTAAACTTGCACAGATTGTTAATATCAATGAAAGCTCGGAAAAGTTCGAAAATCGGCAAGATTAAAATAATTTCACAGGAGTTATGGCCCTTGTTTTGCTGAAAAATGCCATATTAAGCCTTGTGAACACTCTAGCACCTTCATTTATTATTTGATCTTTACCAAACTTGCAAAGATTGTTAATATCAATGAAAGCTTGGACAAGTTCCAAAAAAACATTCATATCGGACCAGTAACAGTGGAGTTATGGCCCTTGATTTAGTTCAAAATGCTATATTTTGCTTCGTTAAGACTATTTTTTATCCGATCTTTACCAAACTTTATCAGATTGTTAATTTCAATAAAAGCTCGGTCAAGTTCGAAAACCAGACAGATCGGACCAGTAACAGCCGAGTTATGGCCCTTGATTTTGTTAAAAATGCTATAATTTGCGTCGTCTTACGATAGGGCCTTCATTTTGCATCTGATCTTTGCCAACCAGATTTTATGACTTTCTTCTTTTTGTATTTAATATTATTTGTTTGATTTTTTTTATTTCTTTTTACATTTTTTTTTTAGCTCTATGTTGGACCAGTCGGACCAGTAACAGAGGAGTTATGGCTCTTGATTTAGTTAAAAATGCTATATTTTGCCTCATTAATATGGTAGGGCCTTCATTTTTCATCTGATCTTTACCAAACTTTACCAGATTCTTTAGTTATGGCCCTTGATTTAGTTGAAAAGCTGTATTTTCCCCAAAACTTTCCAAAAAATGTAAATTGCAGTCTCTCGCTTCATTGATGTTATAAGAGCCATGTTGGCCAGTAGAGCGTCCACAGGCCCTCTTGGGCCTCTTGTTATTATTGTTTGCATTTATAAATTAAATCATGACATTTTCACTCATACCAATATTAACATGTTACTTACTACCATCTTTATACTAAACAAATCCTTTATTTGGAGGTTTTTAAATCCTATATAGCCATTTTGGACATATAGAAACTTTTTTTTTTTGTATGTTGTTTTACGTCATTTTCAACACAAGTAAGATTATATATGACGGTCGATTTTTTGTGGTGGAGGCAGACCACCCACTTTTCCTGGGTAGAACCAGTACTGTATACCTCCCGCCATCCGTAAGAATTGACACTTCCTCACTTACAAGTCGAGCTCCCAGTGGGATTCGAACCCGCAGCGGTGAGAGGCGAAGGTTTACAACGCAACGTTGTTAACCATTCGCCCACCGAGACGCCGTTTTTGCCAAACATTTAAATAATGTCTAGCTATATCGGAGTCGCTTCTCTAGAAAATCAAACCATTAACAGTGTCCCATTATGCAGTAAAGCTTAATACACACATTTCAAATTGTCATAGTCCTAATCAATGAGCATGTTGTGATCAAAAAGCGCTTTACGTGATCTGAATCACTATATCTACATGGGAGTCGATATTAAAAACAGAAAAAAGGGGTTTTCTGTTTATTGTACAAACTACAGATGTTTCCATGGTGTAAAATATTAGTAGGACATGTTTTAAACAAGACTTGTATACATCTAAAATCATTTTTCAAATGTTTGAATATCCTCATTCGAGTACCTAGTTCCAAGGGGCATAACTCTGGAATTACTGAATTACTTAAACTCTTTCTCTCATTGCCCCCTGGCAGAGTATTGTTATCTGATTGGTTAATGAACAATTTATTGCTAATTTATCTTATGAATATGTAACAGCTAACCCAGCAGTTTGGTGAAGTAGCCCACATAATGCCTATGCCCCTCGTAGAACCTGTGGAGAGGATGATAAATAAAGACACAAGATACCGGCCCACGGCACAGCTTTTTTCTCTGGTAAGCCAATCAGAACCTTTGATACTCTTCCATTTCACCAACTACCTGATTCCTTGTGAATTTCTCTCTGATAAACTAATCAAAAATGTAAAAACAAAACTAATTCTGACCATAAGAAGCTCTTTTTTCTTGTTAACCTGGCAGTCAGAAAGTTTGATACACTTTCACTTCCTCTAATCACAGATAGTAATTGTGTCATCCGCGTAGCATGGCAGACACTTAGAGATCATTTTGTCCGTCTTCTGCGTTGTCGGCTTCACTCTTCTGTTTTCGCTCAACAACTTTTGAAGGATTGCACCACCGTCTTCAAACTTTATAACTTGATTGTCCTTGATGAGAGGATGACCCATATGGTTTTGAGAGTGAGTTGATCAAAGGTCAAGGTCACTTGACTTGTGACACAAGTTTTCCAATGAACACCCTCTAGTTTTATATAAACGTGAACACTTGCATATTAATGCATGGTCTGTGTTTAGTTACATTTTGTATACTACAAAACTTGTATTGCCATGTTTCACTTGAATTGTCTTTAGGTTTTTCCTATGATTCAGTTGAAATATACTCTGTAAAAGAAGTTTTGGACCATGGCAGTGTTCGAACCCGTACAATGATCGCTGAACCATGACATTCGACCATAACCCTTATTATCTCAGTTGATAATTCACAATAGATCAACAATCAACAATAATTATCGTTTACAATGCAAGTTTGCGAAAAAATAATAATCTTTTTATTGGTTACTCGAATGTGTCCGTAACTGTTACTTTGTATGGACTTTGCAACATTTTTTACAGACCCTTTGTGTGTTCGCGATATTTTTTTAAAATCAAATCTTGTTTGGAATTTAATGTTTCTGGTACCAAATTAACCGGGTAGGGTAGACCTTGGTTACTAAAAAAAGATACTTAAATTTTGTCCACGAGTTTTATTTTTATATGACTTTATATACCCTGGTCCAAAACCTTTTTTACCGAGTATATATCCAAGACCTGGGTTCATGTCTACAGATTTGTCCTAATTTTTTGTTTTAGTTGAATTATATCCATGACCCTGTGCTTTCATGTTTATAGATTGGTTTCTGTTTATCCATTGACATATTTCCATGACACTGTGGTATCTTTCAGTAGAAATATTTCCATAACCATGTGGTTTTATGTCTATAGATTTGTATAGACCTATGTTTCAGTTGAACTATTTCCATGACTCTGTGTTCACGTCTGTAGATTTGTTTCTATGATATAGTTGAAATATTGTCATGACCCTGTGGTGTCATTCTATAGTTTTGTTTCTCTGTTTCAGTTGAAATATTTCCTTGACCCTGCGGAGTCATTCTATAGTTTTGTTTCTCTGTTTCAGTTGAAATATTTCCATGACCCTGTGGTGTCATTCTATAGTTTTGTTTCTCTGTTTCAGTTGAAATATTTCCTTGACCCTGTAGTGTCATTCTATAGTTTTATTTCTCTGTTTCAGTTGAAATATTTCCTTGACCATGTGGTGTCATTATATAGTTTTGTTTCTCTGTTTCAGTTGAAATATTTCCATGACCCTGTGATGTCATTCTATAGTTTTGTTTCTCTGCTTCAGTTAAAATATTTCCTTGACCCTGTAGTGTCATTCTATAGTTTTGTTTCTGTTTCATTTGAAATATTTCCTTGTCCCTGTAGTGTCATTCTATAGTTTTGTTTCTCTGTTTCAGTTGAAATATTTCCATGACCCTGTGGTGTCATTCTATAGTTTTGTTTCTCTGTTTCAGTTGAAATATTTCCATGACCCTGTGATGTCATTCTATAGTTTTGATTCTCTGTTTCAGTTGAAATATTTTCTTGACCTGTAGTGTCATTTTATAGTTTTGTTTCTCTGTTTCAGTTGAAATATTTCCATGACCCTGTGGTGTCATTCTATAGATTTGTTTCACTGTTTCAGTTGAAATATTTCCTTGACCCTGTGGTGTCATTCTATAGTTTTGTTTCTCTGTTTCAGTTGAAATATTTCCTTGACCTGTAGTGTCATTCTATAGTTTTGTTTCTCTGTTTCAGTTGAAATATTTCCATGACCCTGTGGTGTCATTCTATAGTTTTGTTTCTCTGCTTCAGTTAAAATATTTCCTTGACCCTGTAGTGTCATTCTATAGTTTTGTTTCTCTGTTTCAGTTGAAATATTTCCTTGACCCTGTAGTGTCATTCTGTAGTTGTGTTTCTCTGTTTCAGTTGAAATATTTCCTTGACCCTGTGGTGTCATTCTATAGTTTTGTTTCTCTGTTTCAGTTGAAATATTTCCTTGACCTGTAGTGTCATTCTATAGTTTTGTTTCTCTGCTTCAGTTGAAATATTTCCATGACCCTGTGGTGTCATTCTATAGTTTTGTTTCACTGCTTCAGTTGAACTATTTCCTTGACCCTGTAGTGTCATTCTATAGTTTTGTTTCTCTGTTTCAGTTGAAATATTTCCATGACCCTGTGGTGTCATTCTATAGATTTGTTTCTCTGTTTCAGTTGAAATATTTCCATGACCCATGTGGTGGCATGTCTACAAATTTGTTTATGTTTCAGCTGAAATATTTCCATGATCCTGTGGTGTCGTGTCTACAGAGGTTAGATTGCCTAGACCAGCTAGAGACGACCCAACAAAAGGCAGAAGTTTATACAAACCTTATTCAAGTCATTCCAGATATACATAGAGTAAGCATTATCAAAAATAAATTAGAAACATGCATAAAGACTACCGTATTCCTCGGCATATACCGCACACTTTTTTACCCTAGATTCTGTGGTTGTAGAAGGGGTGCGCGGTATAGGTAACTAATGTTTTACCCTTTTTTTTCCCAGCGAAGTCAAGCAGTTTTGTGGGTTTCAAAAGGTCGCAAGACATAGGTATACATAATTGGATCAGTCACCATTTTAACACCTCAAATGTGGGAGATCATGGGTTCAGTCCCTGGCAGGGTCATACCAAAGACTCCCTTGGTTGGTGTGTCTATGGCGTGGTATTCCCAGTGTCTCAGAACTACAAAGTTGAGCATTAATTTGAGCTAACTGCTATAAAATACATTATGTGGTCCCGCCTTACCATATTTTATACCCATGTATAGTACCTACTTTTTAGAGGTCAAACTTGGGTAAAAAAAATAGTTTCTGTGTATTATACGCATCAAAATATTAATTTTCCTAGATGAACCAATCGCCGAAAAGAAAAGGTTAAAAAAAAAAAAATTCTAATTGCATCACGATAATTAAAAACACAGACAGCAGAATAATACAGTACAACAAATTTTATTGTGGCAAAAATCTTGTGTTGGGATGCAATCAGATATTAAATAAAGCTCATGACTTTTTACTGTTATTATCAACCAAGGTTGAAAACAATTATCTATCAATTTACCATTAATTCTAAACAATCAAACCAAACCCCTGCTAAAAACCTAGGAATTACACAATTACTGACCATGCCATATAAATAAACATCCATAAATTGTGTGAAATTGGCCATGGAATTACACAATTACTGACCATGCCATATAAATAAACATCCATAAACTGTGTGAAATCAGCCATGGATACAGGCCAGTTGAGACAATGATTTAACCAGGCGAAATCATTTTTAATTTAGTCCATTCCATTATCTGTCAGAGACATACATATTTTTACTGCTATCTGTTGGTTAAATCAAAAGACTAACCCATCCTCAAAAATATCAATAGAGGGTATTGCTTACTTGCGACAACTTCAAAGGATTAACCCACTCCACCTGTGTTTAAAGTGTGTCTGTACTGTAGCAGTTTCTGCAGTTTGCAAAACGTGTGGAATTATAAACAATTTATACATACATGTGATATTTTCAGGACGTCAGTCTTGGAGTTTAGTGATTTTTTTAAGGGAGATTCATGCAAAAATCTGGGAGGTTTTTTTAATCATAAATGTTAGCATGCGCGGGGTATTTTTTTACCCAAATAATATAAATGAATGCCATCAAATACAGTTTTAAAATATTTTTTACTAACTTCTTTTAGAAAAGGTAGATAGTCATAACATTAATTTCGTTAAAAAATATTATATTTTCATGCTTTTGAATTTTTTTTGAACTTTTTTTTATAAATATGAAATTTGAATGACATTTATCATACAAACATTTAATATCATCTAACACTATTATTAAGATACCTATTTTCATTGTCCATAAGCCTTGTCTGAGGAATAGAAACTCCAAATGAAAATTCTACTTTCGTTTTCTCTATCCAATAATTTTCATTTACAAAATCTATATAAATGATAGCAGTTTGTTTCAAGTCATAATCCAGTTAATTACCTACATCATTAATGACTTCAACAGCATGCTGCTAGGCTAATCCTTTGTTTAGATAAACTGTCTGCCGATCAAACATTACCCCTCGGGCCCCAGGTAAGAGGTCTCAAAATTATAAAAACAGAGCCATGTGACAATAAACAAATTTTGATCATCTCCACGCTTGCTTAAGACAAATGTTTGTTTTTAAAATAAAGCATCTTAATGATTAAGACCAAGAAACAAGTTTGGGCTTTTGGAATACAAATTGCAAACTGTTTCGAGATCGTTTTTACGGGAGTTTTTTCACACAATTCCGTGGGGCCGGGAGGGAGGAGGGTTAAAATTCTGTGAGATTCTATCTCACATCTCACACCGTGAGTTATCACAAGTATGTTTATAGAATAACGGATAACGGCAAAATAAAGGGAAAAAATGTTCACCATTTAGTGAAATTCTGCAACAAATATGTAAATTAAATAGTTTTATAATACACTTTATTCATTTAAAGTCGAATTAAGTCACAGATTCTTGTATAAATCCAGTAAATCATGAAAAAGTAAGTATTATTTATTGGTCTTCACAATTCTCTGTTCGACATCAGTGTTTTTCTCCCGTTCTGACATCGACTTTCTGTACTTGAAATGCAAGAATAAACAGGGAAAGACTATACAAGGAAAAATACGGTAATTGCATTAAGCGATGAGAAAGCTTATATTAGCAGAATCTTATAACAGATATTTCGACAATAAAACTCGTTTAAAAACATTTTTACTGAAAAAATATGTTAACCTGTTTTACTTTTACAATATGCAAACTTTATAGGCCGAAATTAAGGTTTTTTGTTTCATACCCAAGCCAACCCCTGTTTTCGCTTCTTGCAGAAGGGGTTGGATGTGGTATGAAAGTTAATACTCGGACCATGTAATGGACAATGTCACGATATGACTGAAAGATTGTTTAAAGTGACATTAACACCCCCTACATATAAATATACCATTTTAACAAGCTGTGCAGCATTTATTTGCAGGCCCTGTATGTGTTATACCCCAAATAAACATAGAATGTGAGTGGAACATGAACAGAATATAGTCCAAATGCAACTGAATTGTACAGGGAATGATGAACGAATGAAAAATAAACTTTGACTGTTATTTTTTAATTTCAAAATGAATACTGTGTGCATTTTTAAATGCATTTTTTACTTTAAATACATTAACTTTATCGGATATGCTTTTTCATCGATTGGACATGTAACAAATTAATGGCACATATTGGTACCAATTTTTATCTTGATTGCTCTATATGTTACAGGCACATATTGGTGCCAATTTCCAACACGATTGCCCTATGTGTTCTAGGCACATATTGGTACCAATTTTCAACTTGATTTCCCTATCTGCTATAGGCACATATTGATACCAGTTTCCATTTTGGTTGCCTTATCTGTTACAGGCACATATTGGTACCAATATCCAACTTGATTGCAATAACTGTTATAAGCACATGTTGGTACAAATTTCCACCTTGATTGCCATATCTGTTACAGGCACATATTGTTGCTACTTTCCAACTTGATTGCCCTGTCTGTTACGGGCACAAATTGGTACCAATTTCCAACTTGATTGCCCTATCTGTTACAGGCACATATTGTTGCTACTTTCCAACTTGATAGCCCTGTCTGTTACAGGCACATATTAGTACCAATTTTCAACTTGGTTGTCCTATCTATTACATGCATATATTGGTACCAATTTCCAACTTGATTGCCCTATCTGTTACAGGCACATATTGGTACCAATTTCCATTTGATTGCCCTATCTGTTCTAGGCACATACTGGTACCAATTTCCAACTTGATTGTCCTATCTGTTATAGGCCCATATTGGTACCAATTACCAACTTGATTGCCTTATCTGTTACAGGCACATATTGGTACCAATTTTCAACTTGATTGCCCTATCTGTTATAGGCACATATTGGTACCAATTACCAACTTGATTGCCCTATATGTTATAGGCACATATTGGTACCAATTTCCAACTTCGTTGCCTTATCTGTTACAGGCACATATTGGTACCAATTTCCAACTTGATTGTCTTATCTGTTATAGGCACATATTGGTACCAATTACCAACTTGATTGCCCTAACTGTTACAGGCACATATTGGTACCAATTTTCAACTTGATTGCCCTTTCTGTTACAGACACATATTGCTACCAATTATCAACTGGATTGCCCTATATGTTATAGGCACATATTGGTACCAATTTCCAGCTTAGTTGCCTTATCTGTTACAGGCACATATTGGTACCAATTCCCAACTTGATTGTCCTATCTGTGATAGGCACATATTGGTACCAATTACCAACTTGATTGCCCTATCTGTAACAGGCACATATTGGTATCATTTACCAACTTGATTGCCCTATCTGTTACAGGCACATATTGGTACCAATTTCCAACTTGATTGTCCTATCTGTTATAGGCAAATATTGGTACCAATGTTCAACTTGATTGCCCTATATGTTATAGGCACATATTAGTACCAATTACCAACTTGGTTGCCTTATCTGTTACAGGCACATATTGGTACCAATTTCCAACTTGATTGTCCTATCTGTTATAGGCATATATTGGTACCAATTTCCAACTTGATTGTCCTATCTGTTATAGGCACATATTGCTACCAATTTCCCACTTGATTTTCCTATCTGTTATAGGCATATATTGGTACCAATTACCAACTTGATTGCCCTATCTGTTATAGGCATATATTTGTACCAATTTCAAACTTGATTTTCCTATCTGTTATAGGCACATATTGGTACCAATTACCAACTTGATTGCCCTATCTGTTATAGGTGCATATTGGTACCAATTACCAACTTGATTGTCCTATCTGTTATAGACACATATTGGTACCAATTTCCAACTTGATTGCCCTATCTGTTATAGGCACATATTTTTTTTTATACCTATTTCCAACTTGATTGTCCTATCAGTTATAGGCACATATTGGTACCAATTACCAACTTGGATAAACTGGCAATAGCACTCTCAATATGTTTGCAGTGTTCTAGAGTGCAAAATAAAACAAATTATTTGTAAATGCACAAGGGCAAGTAATAAAATTAAGCAGATTTTAAAATA
The DNA here is from genome assembly GCA_037043455.1 of Cyrtodaria siliqua. Taxonomy (NCBI): domain Eukaryota; kingdom Metazoa; phylum Mollusca; class Bivalvia; order Adapedonta; family Hiatellidae; genus Cyrtodaria; species Cyrtodaria siliqua. Next base: position 17,439 of record JAWPHD010000045.1, read on the forward strand.
TATTATGTAAAGAATATGTCAATGCCATTGCCAAATCAAGTGGAATCCAGCCAGTGTAGATGCTTGCCTCTCCATTTCAGAAAGTACTGTATGGACATGTGTTGCCTAATTTAGTAGAGTCCAGCCAGGCCATTGACACCATGTTTATGGCCCTGCCAGCATTGGTGGCTCTCATAGACTCGGTCCCTGCTAATGACTATGCAACTAAAATAATGCCACAGTTTCGTCTCATTCTCACGTCACCGAAACCAATACAAGTAAGTGTAATATTCAAAATTTGTATTTATATCTAAATAGGCAAACAACAACTGTAACTTTTTGTGCTTCCCAAAAAATTTTCAGGAAAGCATAAATTATAGTCTACACTTTGTCCATCTGTTTGCAATTTTCTTGTCTGGAGCATAACTTGAAAACTACTAATGGAATGAAACTTCACTCAATGATAGGAAAAGCTATCTTGGAGCATAACTTCAAAAACTTAACTGAGGGAAATGGCATAAAACTGGACACAGTGAAAGAGGGCAATGAGAGGAAGTACATACCTTCTATGAATCGACTGTACTTTGTATATTTCAGGCACAGGTGTACCTACTGGACAAGTTAAATATCATCCTCGCCAAGTCACCAGAGGAAGAAATAAAAACAGAAATCATACCACTTGTCTTTAACACACTAGATTCAAACTGCATTCAAGCTCAGGTTTGTTGTTATAATATTGATAGCTATATATATTTACATCGCTATTGCACTCGCTACGATGAATCTTATTTGACACCCTGCATTTAATTTTCCAATGAATACCATTACCTTCGGAATACCTCATGATATGCCCTTTAACGGTTTTCATTGGATGATGGGCAGAGCTTAATAGAATATTGCGCATGAGGGGTGTGTCTAAAATGTTGCCGATCGTAACGGCTGTTACATTTTACTCCATAAAAATCCCCGTATAATAAACTATTTTTAAACCACCCAAATATTTTTCATACCCCAATGAAAACGAAAAGAGCTGATTTCATTCCTTAAACTGTTACATTATAGACCTGGAGCATGCTGAGTCACACCGAGGCTGAGGTACACCGAGGCTGAGGCACACCGAGGCCGAGGCAATTGCCTCGGTTGAATTTTGGGAATGTACATGTTTTACATAAAAACAACTTAAACAGTGATACATTATCAATGGTTGACAAAATATGTCATGCTTGAAAACTGAAGACATTGTCTGGGAAATGCAATAACATGCAGGAAATTAAAACAAAACATCGGGTGGAAAAGGAGGTGAATGCCACCGTACCCCAAAATGATTGAATTTCAGGGCTGGCTACCGGCCTACATTATAGTTGTTTAAACATAATGATTCATGGGTAGTACCAATACAAACTTTGCTGATTATTCCCCTGAAGTGGGGTCTATAGAGGAATCACGTAATGTCGCATCACATCCCATCCTGTCCTGTCCCATCACGTAACACAGTAATGTTTTGTCCCATCGCATCGCGTCGTGTAACACTTGTTTATTTCTAGCATTTCTCAAATAGTTTTGAATGGGTTGGTTCCAAACTTCATTTACTCATAACAACTGATGACCTTATGTCCCTTTACATCACCCATGGTTGATTGCCTAATTTATACAGAAATATGGCCCTTTCTTTGACTTAGAATAAAAAAGCGGGGGTATTCATCACCTTCAGTGATAGTTCTAGAATTTGCCTGTCTTTAATTTTCCACCAATGCATGTTGTCATTTATAACCTGCTTGACAGACCACTTTGAAATTTAATAGGCCTATTTGTCATTATTTAAAATCAGTAATGCATCAATATTATTTGATGGAGTACAAATATTTATTTTTCATTTTCTGCGGTATCTTCAGGAAGTTGCATTAGGGTGTATCAGGTTAATCAAGGACTACCTTGATGATAATATCATGAAGACCATGGTGCTGCCGCGGGCCAAATCTCTGTTTAATAAATCAGATAATATAAAGGTAAGTTTAACAGAACAGTGTTTTTTCCCCTTATATAAGGTACTGAAAAACTGTACCATTCCCAATGGCAAAAAGTATGTTTTTTCCCAATTGGAGTGAAAAAAAATCCCAATCCAAAAAAAAAAATTAAACAGAAGAAGTTGGAAAATATATTCTTTTAGGTGAAGTATTGACATATTACAAGATAATGTGTACATGGTAATGTGTTTGCAATGTATTTAAGCATACCGTGCAGTATTGCTTTTGTTTGATAGTGAAAATTCCCAATTTAAGGCAAAATAACGTGAATTTTCCCAATTAAATGAGAATACTAATCTTTATATAATAGCCTGATAAATGTCTCATCTAATTCAGTCAAACAAGAGACATACATAAATAGGTTTAACTTTTCCAATGGTGGCGATGCCGTCAACACTGTCTTAAAAAAAGTTTTTTAAGCTTTATATCTCAACAATTTTCAAGGGTATTGCTTAGAAACTAGGTGTTGACATTCGTGTGGTAGAGCAACAGATAAGCAGTGTATTTGCAAAAACGAAAACCATTAAAATGCAATTAAACTCAAATGGAAGCGTACCGAAACAAGGTTAACATCACGCTTTTTTGTTTGGACTGCCCCTCCTGAACTCAACAGATTTGGCGATACTTGATAGGACGTATCAGTAGGAGTTCTAGTTGCCCATATCGTCACGCTGTTCCAATCTATTTACGTACAGTGGAGTTACGGCCTTATTATCTGTGCCCAAATATCTCACACTCGTATGTGTGTCGCAGGCAATGCTTGTCCAGATTACTGCTCCTGAACTTCTCGACAAACTTTGCTGATAAAAAATCAAACTCTTTAGTCTAAATATGTTTTGTTTTTAAAAACATTAAACCAAACTATGACTGATTGTTTAGAGAAAGACAGTTCTTAAAAAGACTATTTTATTTCATATCTGAATATCGCAAAATACAAAAACACAAAAACTGTTATCTTTGGATGTTTATTTGTGCAATTATGCAAATGAGATAATCCAAATAATCGAATATGTGATACTTTATGGTATTAGGTTCTGACAGAGTTTGATACCAACTTAGTTTTTATATCTTTGATTTCAAGAGTTATAAATATTTTTGTCCCTTATTGCATGATAGATCGCTGTATCTATATTATTATTTTGTGTGACCAGATGAGGATCAATGCGTTGACGTGCATAGACACTGTATTGGACAGTCTAGACAAAATGATGATTTTGGATGAAGTATTGCCGTTCCTAATGGACATCACTCTGGGACAGGATGCGAAGATTGTCATGGCAGTCGTAGGTAGGTGAAATATTCATCACCAGATAACCAGTCTGGACATGCGCTATGGCAGTCCTCAGGGATATTAGATTACCATTCAACAGTACACACAATTGCTGGTGTGCCCCCTGTGATTGGATAAGCTGTGAATTTATCAAAGTCAAGTGTTTATTATCATTTCAATGGCCTTTCCTGCCCATAAATACACTATAATGCGGTTGATAAATGCAAATGAGCAAAACTTATAACGCCTGTTATGTCTGTGGGTTCGAATCCCACTGGGAGCTCATCTTGTGAGAAATTGGTGAATCTTACGGATGGCAGGACGTATACAGTACTGGTTCTACCCAGGAAAAATGGGGTGGTAAAAAAAAAATCAACTGTCATAAAATTATATGACCTAAAATATGCTAAAAAGTCGTAATTAATCACCTTTGAAACAAACAAACAAACTAACAAATGTCTACATATATATGTGTATTATAATGTCTACATATATGTGTATTATATGTTAAACAACTTATCAGCACATTATCTTAGATTACTTGGAGCCGTGATAAGACTCAAACTCACATTACGTGGTCCCGCCTTAATTTCATTAAGGCCAGACTTTTTTAATGTTTAGGTTTACCGACCCGCCGACCGAAATTATTGCCGAAATCAAAAAAAAAAAAAATACAAAATTTAAAAAAAAAAAATTAAAAAAAAAAATTAATTTAAAAAAGAAAAAGAAAAAAAGCTTAACTGGCTTGACTGGGACAGATATTTTGATTAGCCAGAATGCACAGTTAATTTTAGACTTTAATACATGGTTTGGGGTTTTCTATCCATCAGTTTGTCTGTCTGCATACATATACAACAGTTTATAAGACCACAAGGTGAAATTTTATGAAGCTTGCAACAAATAATCAAAATAAACCATAATAGATTGCCTTTTAATTGACTTGTTTCCTTGAAACTAAGATTAAAGTCATTTAATACTATTATACAATCTTTGTTCTTTTAGACGCCTTTGTGGGTATGTTTTCATGAATTTTTAAAAAAAAATTATTCCCTCCTCCTACCCTTCATTTTTCCAGAAAAAATCGGTAAACCTAATAATAAAAAAAAACTGGCCTAAGCGATGGAAACATATTTAGAGTATTTTATATTTCGACAATAAAAAACATGTTTAAAAACATGTTTTACTGAAAAAATGTGATAATCAGTTTTAAAATTACTTACTAAATGTTTTAAATTTACAATATGCAAACATTTTAAACCGACATTAAGGTTTTTATTTCATACCCCAGTCAACCCCATTTTCGCTTCTTGGAGAAGGGGTTGGATGGGGTATGAAAGTTAATACTCGGACCACGTAATGGCTCTTCTGATTCAGAGTACTGTGATATCCACTGGGCTGCTGTGTATTGTCTATGGCCTGGGATGATAAATACTAGAGTTGAGAATCGGCTGAAAGTTCATGGTCGATCATCAGAATATTTAACCGACCGATGATCGATCATTAATCATTAAACATGGCTGCTATAAAAGACAAGTGTAAGCCTTTTTCAGACTATAATGAAGAAAAGAATCACATTTCAAGTATGTTCTGGTAATAAAGGAACTGAATCAAACTTACCAACATATATTTTAAAAAATAAGTTGTGATACCCACTATAAGTATGTGATTACTGCAGTGTTGCAAAATGATAACTCATTTTATTTTCTTGTATATTTTAGTACAAGAGAATGAAATATAAGCCATAATTTTCAACAACCGAGTAAAGTGGATCATGAAAAATTGTAATCGATTAATATATCAGATCAAAGGCATAACTGATCGATGATCGCTCAAATCGATTAATCGGAACAAAACTAGTACATACATTCTCACCTCTCATGGCTGCAGTTTCAAATTCCACTGGGAGCTTGACTTGTAATATGCTGAAGGATGAAAAACATGATTCAACCAACATCTACGTAACATTAAGCTCAGCATTATCTATATTCCTTGCTCAATACTCATGTATCATCAAATATTTATGAATTCATTTTCTTCTTTTGGTATATCTACAAGAATATACTATATCTGCCAGAATCTACCAACACATTTTCTTCTTATCTGCATACATAAGGAATCTACAAGCATCTACCAACTCATTTTCTACTTCACATATCTACAAATATATACAAAAACATTTTCTAATTCACTTATATGCAAATATAAAGTGTCTACAAGAATCTACCAACACATTTGCTACTTCACATGTCTGCAAACATAAGGTATCTACGAGAATCTATCAACACATTTCCTACTTTACATATCTGCAAACATAAGGTATCTGCAAGAATCTATCAACACATTTCCTACTTTACATATGCGCAAACATAATTAAGGTATCTGCAAGAATCTATCAACACATTTCCTTACTTCACATATCCGCAAACATCAACACATTTCCTTACTTCACATATCCGCAAACATCAACACATTTCCTACTTCACATATCCGCAAACATAATTAAGGTATCTGCAAGAATCTATCAACACATTTCCTTACTTCACATATCCGCAAACATCAACACATTTCCTTATTTCACATATCTGCAAACTTAATTAAGGTATCTGCAAGAATCTATCAACACATTTCCTTATTTCACTTATCCGCAAACTTAATTAAGGTATCTGCAAGAATCTATCAACACATTTCCTTACTTCACATATCCGCAAACATCAACACATTTCCTTATTTCACATATCCGCAAACTTAAGGTATCTGCAAGAATCTATCAACACATTTCCTTATTTCACATATCCGCAAACTTAATTAAGGTACTATCAACACATTTCCTTATTTCACATATCCGCAAACTTAATTAAGGTATCTGCAAGAATCTATCAACACATTTCCTTATTTCACATATCTGCAAACTTAATTAAGGTATCTGCAAGAATCTATCAACACATTTCCTTACTTCACATATCCGCAAACATCAACACATTTCCTTATTTCACATATCCGCAAACTTAATTAAGGTATCTGCAAGAATCTATCAACACATTTCCTTATTTCACATATCCGCAAACTTAATTAAGGTATCTGCAAGAATCTATCAACACATTTCCTTACTTCACATATCCGCAAACATCAACACATTTCCTTATTTCACATATCCGCAAACTTAATTAAGGTATCTGCAAGATTCTATCAACACATTTCCTTATTTCACATATCCGCAAACTTAATTAAGGTATCTGCAAGAATCTATCAACTCATTTCCTTACTTCACATATCCGCAAACATCAACACATTTCCTTATTTCACATATCCGCAAACTTAATTAAGGTATCTGCAAGAATCTATCAACACATTTCCTTATTTCATATATCCGCAAACTTAATTAAGGTATCTGCAAGAATCTATCAACACATTTCCTTACTTCACATATCCGCAAACATCAACACATTTCCTTATTTCACATATCCGCAAACTTAATTAAGGTATCTGCAAGAATCTATCAACACATTTCCTTACTTCACATATCTGCAAACATAATGAGGTATCTGCAAGAATCTATCAACACATTTCCTACTTCATATATCTGCAAACAAAGGTATCTGCAAGAATCTCTCAACACATTTCCTTACTTCACATATCCGCAACCATAAGGTATATGCAAGAATATATCAGCACATTTCCTACTTCACATATCCGCAAAGTACATAAGGTATCTGCAAGAATCTATCAACACATTTCCTTACTTCACATATCCGCAAACATAATCAAGGTATCTGCAAGAATCTATCGACACATTTCCTACTTCACATATCTGCAAACATAAGGTGTCTGCAAGAATCTATCAACACATTTCCTACTTCACATATCCGCAACCATAAGGTATCTGCAAGAATCTATCAACACATTTCCTTACTTCACATATCCGCAACCATAAGGTATCTGCAAGAATCTATCAACACATTTCCTACTTCACATATCCGCAACCATAAGGTATCTGCAAGAATCTATCAACACATTTCCTTACTTCACATATCCGCAACCATAAGGTAAATGCAAGAATATATCAGCACATTTCCTACTTCACATATCCGCAAAGTACATAAGGTGTCTGCAAGAATCTTTCAACACATTTCCTTATTTCACATATCCGCAAACATAATCAAGGTATCTGCAAGAATCTATCAACATATTTCCTTACTTCACATATCTGCAACCATAAGGTATATGCAAGAATCTATCATCATATTTCCTACTTCACATATCCGCAACCATAAGGTATATGCAAGAATCTATCATCATATTTCCTACTTCACATATCCGCAAACATAAGGTATCTGCAAGAATCTATCAACACATTTCCTTCTTCACATATCCGCAAGTTTTAATGGAACATTTTCTAGTCTCTTAAGATTGTGACAGGTTTTAAGACAATTCAGTTAGCCATTGCTTTAAAATCTGGTTTTGAACAAGGTTGCCGTAAACGTGACGCGTGTTATGTTGACAAACTGTTTTGAATTTTTCTTTAATTCGATTTAATTAAAACTTAATTTTACATATTTATTCAAGACTTCAATCCTTATTCATTTTATTTAGTTAAAATAGCACGTCTCATATAACATGTTCAAGGCAAAATAATAAAAGTCTGAACAAAGTGACAGACGTTCCTTGAATATTTGTTTTTAACTGTTTTTGTAATGTGATCAATTTTGTTTTTTAAAAAGAAGTATTGATTCCATAATGTTTGCAACAAAAATATCATAACCAAGACATGAGCTAAGACAGATAAGTCTTATAATTTAAATTGTATTGTAAATATTTGTGATGGATGTTACATTTGACATTTTGTTATATTGCATGTCAAATGCTACACCCGAATGTATTTGTTTAATAATCTTTTATTTCTGGAATAATATAATTTTGTGACAATCGGCAACATTTCAAATAGATGCAATTAGTGGAATTCGTCTATACTATTGCAAAGTTTATGTTGTCAATGTTTGGTCAGGACAATGCTTGTTCAAACATAGAATGGACTGCCGTCAAACTGTTACTGGTGAACGTATCTCAGTCTTTTTGTCCAATCGTTTTTTTAAAACGGGAAATATTAAATCTAGAGTGAATGAGGATCATGTTCTGTACAATAATGCATTAAATTATTAATTGCAATTCAACTGTGACGCACATTATTTCGGTAAAAAGTTGACCGACACTGAAATTTACCCACCTGCCTTCAAACTATGACATCTTGCGCAATAAATGATGATGTAATGCACAAACTGTAGGTCTGGGCTAAATCCGCGACTTTCCATTCGTATATAGATGCATTCGTAATGTGAAATTTGGCGGAGGATAGGTAGTTATGAATTTGACCAAAACCGCACTTGTGTAAAATTCGATTTAATTTTAGAACAAAGGAGACTTTTAAAACTATTTATATTGTTTACATGGAAGTAAAATAATAAATTGTTTGATTTACAAAATGTTTAGACTTCCTTTTTTTTCAACTAAGTGAATATTTTGAATTTAATATTGCCATTTCTTTTTACCGAAACCGTAATGAACCTGTACACATTCTTAATTTTTCTTCATACATTTCAAATATCTTTTAATTTTTAGCTCTACTGGCCGAAGGCCAGAAGAGCTTATGGGATGGCGAGTTGTCCGTCGTCCGTCCGTCGTCCGTCGTCCGTCGTCTGTCGTCCGTCGTTAACTTTTGGCTTGTGAACACTCTAGGGCCTTCATTATTAATCAAATCTTTACGAAACTTTTCCAGTGTCTTTATATCAATAAAAGCTCGGACAAGTTCGAAAACCAGCCGGATCGGATAAATTTCACCAGAGTTATGGCCCTTGTTTTGCTGAAAAATGCCATATTAAGCCTTGTGAACACTCTAGCACCTTCATTTATTATTTGATCTTTACCAAACTTGCACAGATTGTTAATATCAATGAAAGCTCGGACAAGTTTGAAAACCAGCCAAATCGGTTGGGTAACACCGGAGTTATGGCCCTTGTCTTTTCTGAAAATTGCTATTTTCTGCCTTGTGAACACTCTAGCACCTTCATTTATTATTTGATCGTTACCAAACTTGCACAGATTGTTAATACCAATTATAGCTTGGACAAGTTCGAAAATCAGCTGAATTGGGTCAGTAAAACCAGAGTTATGGCCCTTGTTTTTTCTGAAAATTGCTATTTTCTGCCTTGTGAACGCTCTAACACCTTCATTTATTATTTGATTGTTACCAAACTTGCACAGATTGTTAATACCAATGATCGCTTGGACAAGTTCGAAAATCAGCTAAATTGGGCCAGTAACACCAGAGTTATGGCCCTTGTTTTTTTCTGGAAAATGCTATTTTCTGCCTTGTGAACACTCTAGGGCCTTCAATATTAATCGGACCTTTACTTAACTTTGCCAGTGTCTTTATATCAATGAAAGCTCGGACAAGTTTGAAAACCGGCAAGATCGAAATAATTTCACCGGAGTTATGGCCCTTGTTTTGCTGAAAAATGCCATATTAAGCCTTGTGAACACTCTAGCACCTTTATTTATTATTTGATCTTTACCAAACTTGCACAGATTGTTAATATCAATGAAAGCTCGGACAAGTTTGAAAACCAACTAGATCGGACCATCAACAGCGGAGTTATTGCCCTTGATTTAGTTAAAAATGCTATATTTTGCCTCATTCAGACAATAGGGCCTTCATCTTTCATCCAATCTTTACCAAACTTTACCAGATAGTTTATATAAATGAAAGCTCGGACAACTTCGACGACCATCTAGATCGGACCATTAACAGCGGAGTTATGGCCCTTGATTTAGTTAAAAATGCTATATTTTGGACTCATTAAGACGATAGGGCCTTTATCTTTCATTCGATCTTTACCAAACTTTACCAGATTGTTTATATAAATGGAAGCTCGGACAATTTCGAAGACCAGCCAGATCAGACCAGTAACAGGGGAGTTATGGCCCTTGATTTAGTTAAAAATGCTATATTTTGCCTTGTTAATTTGATAGGGCCTTTATCTTTCATCTGATCTTTACAAAACTTTACCGGATTGTTTATATTAATGACAGCTCAGACAATTTCGAAAACCAGCCAGATCGGACCAGTAACAGATGAGTTATGGCCCTTTATTCTGTTAAAATGCTATATTTTGCCTCGTTAAAATGATAGGGCCTTCATTTTTCATGCGATCTTCATGAAACTTTATGAGATTGTTCCTATCAATGAAAGCTTGGTCAAGTTCGGAAACCAGCTAGATCGGACCAGTAACAGTGGGGTTATGGCCCTTGAATTAGTTAAAAATCCTATATTTTGCCTTTAAGACGATAGGGCCTTCATCTTTCATCCGATCTTTAAGAAACTTTACCAGATTGTTAATATCAATGAAAGCTTGGATGAGTTCGAAAACCATCCAGATTTGACCATTGACATCGGAGTCATGGCCCTTGATTTTCTGAAATATGCTACATCTTGGCCTCATTAAGATGAAAGGGCCTTCATTTGACCGGATTTCATTGAAACTTTGCAGGGATGATCAGTTCCAAGCCTAGTTGTACATAGTCGCCGTGTTCCAGTTGAATGATTTTGGCAGAGTTATAGCCCTTTAAAGGTTTTAATACACAAACGTTGTTCTGACTAGTTCTCCTGAACCCATGGCCGGATTAAACAAAACTTTTTAGGGATGATCTATTCTATATCTAGTTGTGCACATCATCGCCGTGTTCCGGTTGAATGATTTTTGGCGGAGTTGGGGCCCTTTAAAGGTTTTAATACACAAACTTTGACTAGTTCTCCTGAATCTGGCCGGATTAAAACGAAGCTTTTTAGGGATGATCAATTCCATGTCTAGTTGTGCAAATCATTGGCATATTCCCTTTAAAGGTTTTAATACACAAACTTTGTCTGATCTACTTGTCCTGAACCCCTCGCCAGATTTCAATGAAACTTTGCAGGGATGATCAGCACCAATCCTAGCTGTGCATGTCATTGTCATGTTCCGGTTTACAGATATTTGTCAGAGTTATGGCCCTTTAAAGGATTTTTTTGATACCACAATTTTTTTCCGGGCTAGTTCTCTTGAACACCTGGCTGGATATAGACGGAACTTGACAAGGATGATCAGTATCAAGCTTAGTTTTGCATATCATCGCCATATTTCGGTTGAATGATTTTTGGCAGAGTTGTGACCCTTTAAATGTTTTAATACACAAACTTTGGCCAGATGAATCTCTTCTGAACTCTTTGCCAGATTTCAGCGATCTTGGCGAGAACGATCAGTACTAAGCCTAGTTGCACCTGTCATTGCCATGTTCTGGTTGAATGATTTTTGAAAGACTTATGGCTCCTTATACATCAACTTTATCTTGAGCCAGTAGAGCGTCTACAGGCCCTCTTGGGCCTCTTGTTTAACTGTATTATTATTATTAATTATTAAATTCTTATTCACATAGTTCAGTAGTTGCAAGGAGGCACAGAAAAAGAATTATAAAATAATTTACACATGCAGGTCTGAAATGTCACAAAATGGTCAGCAAAAAAAACATTGACATTTCACATCAAATATACCATCACATAGTTTGTTTGTCTGTATGGTGTTTTACGTCATTTCCAACACATGTAAGATTATAAATGACGGTCGATTTTTAGCTCTACTGGCCAAAGGCCAGCAGAGCTTATGGGATGGCGAGTTGTCCGTCGTCCGCCGTCGTCCGTCGTCCGTCCGTCCGTCTGTTAACTTTTGCCTTGTGAACACTCTAGGGCCTTCATTATTAATCGAATCTTTACGAAACTTTACCAGTGTCTTTATATCAATGAAAGCTCGGACAAGTTCGAAAACCAGTCGGATCGGATAAATTTCACCGGAGTTATGGCCCTTGTTTTGCTGAAAAATGCCATATTAAGCCTTGTGAACACTCTAGCACCTTCATTTATTATTTGATCTTTACCAAACTTGTACAGATTGTTAATATCAATAAAAGCTCGGTCAAGTTCGAAAAAAAGCCAAATCGGATCAGTAACGCCGGAGTTATGGCCCTTGTTTTTTCTGAAAATTGCCATTTTTTGCCTTGTGAACGCTCTAACACCTTCATTTATTATTTGATCATTACTAAACTTGCACAGATTGTTAATACCAATGATAGCTTCGCCAAGTTCGAAAATCAGCTAAATTGGTTTGGTAACACCAGAGTTATGGCCCTTGTTTTTTCTGAAAAATGCCATTTTCTGCCTTGTGAACACTCTAGCACATTCATTTATTATTTGATCTTTACCAAACTTGCACAGGTAGTTAATATCAATGAAAGCTCAAACAAGTTCGAAAACCAGCTAAATCGGATCAGTAACACCGGAGTTATGGCCCTTGTGTTTTCTGGAAGATGCTATTTTCTGCCTTGTGAACACTCTAGGGCATTCAATATTAATTGGACCTTTACTTAACTTTGCCAGTGTCTTTATATCAATGAAAGCTCGGACAAGTTCGAAAACTGGCAAGATTGAAATAATATCACCGGAGTTATGGCCCTTGTTTTGCTGAAAAATGCCATATTTAGCCTTGTGAACACTCTAGCACCTTTATTTATTATTTGATCTTTACCAAACTTGCACAGATTGTTAATATCAATGAAAGCTCGGACAAGTTCGAAAACCAGCTAGATTGGACCTTTAACAGTGGAGTTATTGCCCTTGATTTAGTTAAAATTGCTATATTTTGCCTCATTAAGATGATAGGGCCTTCATCTTTCATCCAATCTTTACCAATCTTTTAAAGATTGTTTATATAAATGAGAGCTAGGCCAAGTTCGAAAACTAGCTGGATCGGACCATTAACAGCGGAGTTATGGCCCTTGATTTAGTTAAAAATGCTATATTTTGCCTCGTTAAGACGATAGGGCCTTTATCTTTCATTCGATCTTTACCAAACTTTACCAGATTGTTTATATAAATGAAAGCTTGGACATTTCGAAGATCAGCCAGATCGGACCAGTAACAGCGGAGTTATGGCCCTTGATTTAGTTAAAAATACTATATTTTGCCTCGTTAAGATTTTTCATCTGATCTTTACAAAACTTTACCTGATTGTTTATATCAATGACAGCTCAGACAATTTCGAAAACCAGCCAGATCGGACCAGTAACAGATGAGTTATGGCCCTTGATTTAGTTGAAATTGCTATATTTTGCCTCGTTAATTCGATAAGGCCTTCATTTTTCATCTGATCTTTACAAAACTTTACCACATTGTTTATATCAATGACAGCTCAGACAATTTCGAAAACCAGCCAGATCGGACCAGTAACAGATGAGTTATGGCCCTTGATTTAGTTAAAAATGCTATACTTTGCCTCGTTAAGACGATAGGGCCTTCATTTTTCATGCGATCTTTACGAAACTTTACCAGATTGTTTATATAAATGAGAGCTAGGCCAAGTTCGAAAACTAGCTGGATCGGACCATTAACAGCGGAGTTATGGCCCTTGATTTAGTTAAAAATGCTATATTTTGCCTCGTTAAGACGATAGGGCCTTTATCTTTCATTCGATCTTTACCAAACTTTACCAGATTATTTATATAAATGAAAGCTTGGACATTTCGAAGATCAGCCAGATTGGACCAGTAACAGTGGAGTTATGGCCCTTGATTTAGTTAAAAATCCTATATTTTGCCTCATTAAGATGATAAGGCCTTCATCTTTCATCCGATCTTTAAGAAACTTTACCAGATTGTTAATATCAATGAAAGCTTGGACAAGTTCGAAAAACATCCAGATTGGACCATTTACATCGGAGTCATGGCCCTTTATTTTCTGAAATATGCTATATCTTGGCCTCATTAAGACGAAAGGGCCTTCATTTTGCCGGATTTCATTGAAACTTTGCAGGGATGATCAGTACCAAGCCTACTTGTACATTGTCACCGTGTTCCAGTTGAATGATTTTGGTGGAGTTATAGCCCTTTAAAGGTTTTAATACACAAACTTTGTTCTGACTAGTTCTCTTGAACCCCTGGCCGGATTAAACGAAACTTTTTAGGGATGATCAATTCTGTGTCTAGTTGTGCAAATCATCGCCGTGTTCCGGTTGAATGATTTTTGGCAGAGTTATGGCCCTTTAAAGGTTTTAATAAACAAACTTTGTTCTGATCTACTTCTCCTGAACCCCTCGCCAGATTTCAATGAAACTTTGCAGGGATGATCAGCACCAAGCTTAGTTGTGCATGTCATCGTCACGTTTCGGTTTACAGATATTTGGCAGAGTTATGGCCCTTTAAAGGATTTTGATACCTCAATTTTTTTCTGGGCTAGTTCTCCTGAACCCCTGGCTGGATACAGATGAAACTTGACAAGGATGATCTGTATCAAAAAAAGAGTATGATAATGGAACTTTGGAAACGGCCGAGCATGACACATACGAAATATTGCAGTCTCAGTTTGATTGAGACTGTTCATGAGTGGTTGTGAAATATGCTAGCTACCGCTCACGCCCTCTAGCCCCGGGTTGAGCAGAACTCAATATTAATTAAATCAACAGCACAACATTTTAACCCTCCCGAAGATGGCATGCATATGGCGGTGAACATGGAGTTAGCCTTCTTTAATGTATTCCCCATCAAGCCTAGTTGTACATATCATCGCCATATTTTGGTTGAATGATTTTTGGCAGAGTTGTGACCCTTTAAATATTTTAATACACAAACTTTGTCCAGATTAGTCTCTTCTGAACTCTTTGCCAGATTTCAGCGAATCTTGGCGAGGATGATCGGTACTAAGCCAAGTTGCACCTGTCATTGCCATGTTCTGGTTGAATGATTTTTGAAAGACTTATGGCCCCTTATACATAAACTTTATCTTGAGCCAGTAGAGCGTCCACAGGCCCTCTTGGGCCTCTTGTTTTGTGTTGGAGGCAGATCACTCACTTTTCCTGGGTAGAATCAGTACTGTACACCTCCCGCTGTCCGTAAGAATCGACACTTCCTCACTTACAAGTCGAGCTCCCAGTGGGATCTCAACCTGCAGCGGTTAGAGGCGAAGGTTTACAATGCAACGTCGTTAATTACCATTCCGCCATGGACTAGATGCTATTTATTTTGTTAAAACAAATAACAACAATGTTTTTGGTCACTTCAAACTTTTTATTTAACAAATTTAGGAAAATATAGCGGACCTGCTTGACGTACGTCATTTATTACACCTTACCTGAAACATGCCCATATCTACAAGCATTTATAGACTCATTACTGTAGGTACCTACAAGCATCTACCGACTCATTTTCTGCCTCAGGTATCTACAAGCACCTGCTGAGTGACAAGAAGTTTGGGTTGACACATAATCTGATTGCCACCAAAGTGATGCCCCCGTTGATTACACAGACCGTCAACCCAGGTCTTAGTATGGAACAGGTATAATATGGCTCATGAACATTCTAAGCTGCCTCAAGTTATGTAATAATAATTATAATAATGTATTTTTAGCTCTAGCTTATGTTGTGTGGTGCGTCTTTTATCGTCGGTTGTCATCCATCTGTTAACTTCTTGTTGTTAACTACTCTATGCCTTCATTTTGCATTTGGTCTTTACCAAATTTTGTCCTGTACGATGACCGACTTGTGCAATGGTTATCATGGAGGAGCCTCAGTTCACGCACCCGGTACATGTAAGGACCTCAGTGTAATGCCAAATGACAGTAGACAGAACTTGTTCAGTGTAGTACTTTCCTGTGACTGTGGTCTGTTCAGAAACAGGAACCTGAGCTACCATTCCACTATCATCAAAGAACAATGCGTACAAAACACATTTTACGGACTTAGATCTCCAGGCTACTTGTGGTCTCTCACCATTTTCCCTGACCCATACTTCGTTATTCTCTTTGCAGTCGGGTTCAAAGAATGATATCCATGTTTCATCAACTGTAACTATTTCAAAAAGTTGCCTTTTGTCACACATTCCTCCTTCTGAGCTTGCATTAACAAATGGGGTATCCATCTCACGCTTATCTTCCGGAGTCTAAGTCTTCGTTTTAAAATGACAAATTCTGCCCCAAACTGAATGCCACATATGTCACAAATTTCCTCCACTGTGCATCTAGCATCTTTATCAATTGTAAACCTTCGCCTCTCACTGCTGCGGGTTCGAATCCCACAGGGAGCTCGACTTGTAAGTGAGGAAGTGTCGATTCTTACGAATGGCGGGAGGCGTACAGTACTGGTTCTACCCAGGAAAAGTGGGTGGTCTGCCTCCACCACAAAAAAAAATCAACCGTCATATATAACCTTGCATGTGTTGAAAATGACGTAAAATACCATACAAACAAACAAAACTTTATCAATTATTTGTTTCACAGCCACATCATTTTCAGTATATGCCATAAGTGGACGGCCTTGGAGAGGATCATCTTCAACAGTCTCCCGACCCTACTTAAATCGCTGTGACCACCTAGTACTTATAGTTATGAATCAGCAGCACTCCCACAAACTTTATCCAAGTTCACTTTAATATCCAATGGCAAACACTGTAAACACTGTAAAGGCGAACAAATGTTTATATACACTCTTTGCTCTTCCATCGCCATGATTCTTAATTTCACATTAATTACGGTCAATAGCGAAAAACCACACCTTAAACAATCTTCTATAATACTTGCTCACCATGATGCACACGTGCAAATCGGTGTCAGTCAATAGAGGAAAGATCACTCTTTCTGTACATTATTAGTTATTAAAATCGGTTAAGAATGCATGAATATATCAAGCCAATAGCAGAACTTTCAAAAAACTGAAAACTGCCAATATTGGATGCAAATATCAGAGTTTAATTTTTGGAATTTCCACCAATTCAGTGCAAGTTTGTATTATTTAACACCACAAGTTCAGTGCATATATATTTAATTTATCACCACCAGTTTAGTGCCTTAATGGAAGTGTTACGAGATATGTTGGAGAACATAGACAGACAGCGCCGCAATAAGATGAAGCAGGAAACAGTCACAGTTCCAATACCCCAGAGGTGCGTGAGTTATATATATATATACCTGCCTTTATGCATCACCTGTGTAGCATGGCAGAAACTTGGGGATCACTTTGTCGGTGATCTGTCGTCCGTCGTTGTCATCTGTCACACTTTTCTAAACGTTCTTGCCCTATATACTTTAAAGAAAAGTCTTAATATTGCTATTGTAAAAATGTGTTCTACTCTTCTCATGACTTGGTAAAATATTAACCTATGGTCATGAAACTTTATGAAGTTCTTCCGTAAAAGATATGTCCAGTAACTCTTCAATTTCATTTTCTTTGGATCTTAACTGGAGCATAACTCAAAAACTGCTTATGGGACTGCAATGAAATGTCACACAATGATAGAGGGCAATGAGATGAAGCACAAGAACCATAACTCTATCTTCATTCAAATTAGAGTTATCATGCTTTGTTATGTTATACTTATAATTCTTGTGCAGAGCATAACTCAAACACTACAAATGGGAGTGCAATGAAACTTCACACAATGATAGTGGGTAATGAGAGGAAGTACAGAGCACAAGAACACTATCTTCGTTAAAATTAGAGTTATTTCCCTTTGTAAATTTATGCTTATTATTCCTGTCATTACAGGGCCCATATTTACACGAACAATATCACCTGGTTCTTTTTCTGTACAGGGCCCATATTAACATGCACCTGGTTTCCTTTCTGTTCAGGGGCCATATGAACATGCAAATATCTCGTGGTTTCTTTTCTGTTCAGGGGTCATATTAACATGCACACTGCCACCTTGTTCCTTTTCTGTACAGGTGCTATATAAACATGCACAATGTCACCTGATTTATTTTTTGTACAGGGGCCATATTAACATGCAGGCTGACAGCCAGAACAAGGACCAGCGTAATTTCCTGTCTATTGACGACGCCATCCACATACAGAAGAGCAGAACAGGTGAGGAGTAATGAGTTTATATTTGTATTTACCAGTTCAGTGACTAATTCATATAAGATACAATTAAGAATCATGAATTGAATATAAATATCAAGAACTATTGGTGTTTTTGTGTTGCCTGCATAACATGGCAAACACTTAAGTATCACTTCGTCCGTCGTCCGTCCTTCGTTGTCATCTGTTGTCTTCCGTCACACTTTAACATGCAACCTAACCTTGTTCATAACTTGAAAAGTATTTGACCTATGCTCATGAAACTTCACACACATCTTCATCTTAACCCAAGGAATATTGTTACACATGTCCAATAACTCTCATTTTGGCAGAGTTATTGCCCTTTTCATAAAACTTTAACCTGCAATCTAACCAAGCTGAAATAAGCACAATATATGGCAGGCGACACAAGTGTTCAGTGGACCACCCTTTTAGTTATGGCAGGCGACACAAGTGTTCAGTGGACCACCCTTTTAGTTATGGCAGGCGACACAAGTGTTCAGTGGACCACCCTTTTAGTTATGGCAGGCGACACAAGTGTTCAGTGGACCACCCTTTTAGTTATGGCAGGCGACACAAGTGTTCAGTGGACCACCCTTTTAGTTATGGAAGGCGACACAAGTGTTCGGTGGACCACCCTTTTAGTTATGGCAGGCGACACAAGCGTTCGGTGGACCACCCTTTTAGTTATGGCAGGCGACACAAGCGTTCGGTGGACCACCCTTTTAGTTATGGCAGGCGACACAAGTGTTCAGTGGACCACCCTTTTAGTTATGGCAGGCAACACAAGTGTTCGGTGGAACACCCTTTTAGTTAAGGCTGGCGACACAAGTGTTCGGTTGACCACACTTTTAGCTATGGCAGGCGACACAAGTGTTCGGTGGACCACCCTTTTAGCTATGGCAGGCGACACAAGTTTTCGGTGGACCACCCTTTTAGTTATGGCAGGCGACACAAGTGTTCGGTGGACCACCCTTTTAGTTATGGCAGGTGACACAAGTGTTCGGTGGACCACCCTTTTAGTTATGGCAGGCGACACAAGTGTTCAGTGGACCACCCTTTTAGATATGGCAGGCGACACAAGTGTTCAGTGGACCACCCTTTTAGTTATGGCAGGCGACACAAGTGTTCAGTGGACCACCCTTTTAGTTATGGCAGGCGACACAAGTGTTCAGTGGACCACCCTTTTAGTTATGGCAGGTGACACAAGTGTTCAGTGGACCACCCTTTTAGTTATGTCAGGTGACACAAGTGTTCAGTGGACCACCCTTTTTATTTATTTCATAAAGATGATAGTGAATAGCTGCAGCCGCTTTGTAATAAATACTTGTGCGATAATATAATGTTCTATCGCTTAGTGTGCTTTACTGTCAAACTATTGTTTTTTCATTAAATGCGTTTTATGTCCCAAACCACGATAGTTGAGAGGGGTTATAGTGGTATACTTTTCCGTCCATCCATGCGTCTGTACTTGTGTCACACCTTAGTTAAAGACCCAACTGGGGTATATAAGGGAGGTAATGGCTGGGGGCCAGGTTTCCCTTGTATATTTGAACATGTTTCATGTCAGGGACACTTTTTCTTTAAAAACTCATAAAAAACAGTTATAGTTATCTTTCAAAAAATATATGCTTGAAGTTTAATTGATTTCCTTTCATTATTATGAAAATAGTGTTATATGGTTCTTTCTGATTTTCATAATTAAATAAAATCATCAAACCAAAATTTCAAATTTCAAATTTATGGGAGGAGCTAAGTATTCATGAGATCATGTGACTCCACTGTTTGTAAACAAATGAACAAGAAACACATGGTAGTATGTTATTGCTGTACAGGTTAGTAAAATGTGTATAATAAACATGCTTAGCACTTACTTTGGATGTTTTTAATTTGTGAAATTCTCCAAATACATGTACATTTGTGTTGCAGCATTTTATATCCATATTTCTAAACATTTACTAATGTTTTCACCAGTCGAAGTTTGCATCATTTTTACAATTTTAGTATTATACTGTTTGTGTTTTGTTGCTCAAATACTGATGTATACACATATCCTTTTATTGAATAATCTGTGCAACAGTACATATATTAAAATTATATCACAATTGTGTTGTATTACCAACACTGACCGGTATAAGGCTCTTCTGGTAGGTTAGGATAGCGAGATCTTACTAAGTTTAATACACATTCTGGCATTATCTCTCTTTGAATTCTAACAACACTCATCTACGTGGTCCCTTTTCATTAATCTAGCCTTTCTAACAAGTTACTTAGTTTTGCACCAAGCATTTCTTCTGTCGAGCATTGACCAACATTTCTTGTATCTTACCCTTCTTTAAATTTTATTTTTGGCATGTGGTCTTGACCCACTTCCAAGCCATGATAGTTCATGTGTAATTACAAGAATCATCTACATTTGTCATCAAATATGTTTCTGTAACATCGTTAATTGATAAAACTTGAGCATCATGTTCCTGTTTGAATAGACCCACTTTCTTGAATTGAATTAATTGGTAGCTCATGTTGCACATTGTCATTATTTTGTTGTTCTTCTGGTGATTTGTTTATTTCAATAAAATTCCAATTGTAATGATTGAAAAGAGCTTCAGCTGTAGGTTTTGCTCTTCGTTAACTAATAATGATAACACAAATATTTTGGATGTATCTATCACACACACAAAATAAAAATATAACACGTTTTCATCAATTTCTAAAACATATCACTTCACCGCATTTTATTAAAATGCCAAAATGCCGCCAAGAACAGTATGGTGGAGTTCAATTTATATAGGTTAATCAACTATTTCTTTTATTATTTAGAGCGTTTAAATAACATAAAATAAACAAATTTAGAGATGACATGCGAGTAATTAGATTACGCATATGTTTGTTCAGAATGTATGATGAGAAATGAATAAAACAAATGGGAAAATAAAAGTGCAGAAATGGATCCTCTACCTTACTTGTAATGGAATTGTCCAATTATGATTCAGGCTAATTGGACCAGCAGAGATATGATACTTACAATGCAACCTTATCACAGGTGTTGACATATATAAACTGATTATGTCTGGTATTTGTGGAACAGTGATGCTGTATACAGATTACACATTCATTAAACATATACTAATGGGTGACAATTTGTCAAGGAAAAAAATAAAATAAAAGTGCTCAAAAGAAAAACATTCCATTGGTTTGGCTGAATTATGTGGACTATGTTTTAGAATAATAAAACTACTGAATATTATAAATACAGTTATTGTGTACATTTTTAGTGTATGAGATATACAAGTCTACATGTATTTAATCACTTGGAAGAGAAAATTATGGCGTATCTGTTTAAAACTCATGGGAATTACTAACAATCAACAGGTCAACAATGTGTTTCTGTCGGCTGCAATCCCCCAATCTATTTTTAGCTAACACTGTATTGCCACTCACTGATAAAACACACATACAGCAGAGTTAATTTACATCCGAAGGTCTGATCGGATGTTGGGTCTTTAAGGCTTCTTATTAGCTCCATTCCAAAGTAACCGAGAGCTCCACAATCTTTAATCTTCATACACTGATACATCTATACATGTGTTGTATTTTGTGTTCATCTATACGTGTGTTGTATTTTGTGTTATTATACGCGGATGGGTAGGCTATTTAAACTTCCATGAAAATACTCAACTTTTATATAATTATTAATTTTAAGATTGAATTACCTCTGCTTTTTAACATTAACCCTACTCTCTCAGGGTTTTCCCGGACACAGGTTTTCTGCGTCTGTGATGCACATTTTTGCCAGAGGATTCATATTTTTAAATCTACTGCGTCCTCGGGATGCGCTCTCGTAAAATATTCATTTCGTTACTTTTCTACTTTTTGCTACTTCAGTTAAAATGTACATGTAGACGCTTGTTCTAAATAATGTAAATTGCAAATAAAAGCACCTGTAATGACCGCACCTGCTCGAGCAATATCATTCAACTGCCGATTGTGCTACACTTATAAATCTTTCAAACGTTCAATGGAAATGTACAGAAATTTCCGAGGACTGTAATGACCGCACCTGCTCGAGCAATATCATTCAACTGCCGATTGTGCTACACTTATAAATCTTTCAAACGTTCAATGGAAATGTACAGAAATTTCCGAGGAAAAAATATGTTTTGCTTCGCCGATTTAAGTTTGTTCACTTGTTCATTGCAAATATAACATACTTAAACAACTTGTAACAAAACACAATCTATTTTATTCTGATAAAAAGGGCTAAAAATCTTCGAACCCAACGCGTCTATGAAAAAAAGTAAGAAAGACAGAACATGCTGAGATAGCTGGAAGCAGGAATTATATGGGTTAACCATGACAATTTTGAAAAGAGATATGTCCTGCAATGTTAAACTGGGAAATATTAAAAAAGCTTATTTGTAATTACAGACTCTGAGTGATATGATGACGAAGTTTTTTGGTAAGAGCACTCTAAAATTTGTTATTCAAACATGAGTCCCCCAAAATCAGGGTTGGGACCCTTAAATATTTTTTACAGGAGTCCAAGGACCCCCAAATGAAAAATGCTAGGGAAAACCCTGCTCTCATCAAACTTCCAGCAGAGATTAATCTTTCAGTTGATGATGATTACTTTCCTATCCAAAGTAGGTCACTATGACTACTTTACTTTCCTATCCAAAGTAGGTCACTATGACTACTTTACTTTCCTATCCAAAGTAGGTCACTATGACTACTTTACTTTCCTATCCAAAGTAGGTCACTATGACTACTTTACTTTCCTATCCAAAGTAGGTCACTATGACTACTTTACTTTCCTATCCAAAGTAGGTCACTATGATTACTTTACTTTCCTATCCAAAGTAGGTCACTATGACTACTTTACTTTCCTATCTATGACTACTTTACTTTCCTATCCAAAGTAGGTCACTATGACTACTTTACTTTCCTATCCAAAGTAGGTCACTATGACTACTTTACTTTCCTATCCAAAGTAGGTCACTATGACTGTTCTTTAATGTGGTTTAAGTACTATTCTCTAACATTTCTCTTTTTTAAACAGATCTAAAAAAAACTTAAAAAAAGATAAAAAAAATAAATAGCAGAATTATAGCCAATTATCAAATAAAGGAGAGAGGCCTATGGTCTATTAACAAATTATGAAAAAACATAAATAAAGGCAGCCATCTTGGAGCGATGATGCCTCAAACCCAAGCATTTACAATATTGCACATTGATAAATATCATTTAAAGCAAAGAAAATCACTGTAAATGAATGTAAAATCATAAAATAAGCATACAGTATGTCCATTTTACACTTGTATACAATTGTTCAGACATCATCTAGTGTGGCTAGAATATTGGCACATATTTGTATGTCTATAATGTGTCTGGAATATTAACACATGTTAATAGAGATCCTATGCAGCTAGAATATTTACACATACATTTATTGATCACTTGTTTAGTTATGTTATATTATTTTATCCTGTGTGACTAGAAAACTAACACATGTTGATTGATCCTGTGTGACTAGAATATTACCACATGTTTACAGCTGTTATATTATTTTATCCCGTGTGACTGAGAATGTTGACACATTTGTGTTAACATACATTATATTATTTTATCCTGTATTTTTACCTGTGTAGCTAGAATATTAACACATGTTAACATACATTATATTATTTTATCCTGTGTGACTAGAATATTAACATATGTTAACATACGTTATATTATTTTATCCTGTGTGACTAGAATATTAACATATGTTAACATATGTTATATTATTTTATCCCGTGTGACGAGAATATTAACATATGTTAACATAAGTTATATCATTTTATCCTGTATTTTTACCTGTGTAGCTAGAATATTAACACATGATAACATACATTATATTATTTTATCCTGTGTGACTAGAATATTAACATATGTTAACATACATTATATTATTTTATCCTGTGTGACTAGAATATTAACATATGTTAACATACTTTATATTATTTTATCCCGTGTGACTAGAATATTAACATATGTTAACATAAGTTATATCATTTTATCCTGTATTTTTACCTGTGTAGCTAGAATATTAACACATGATAACATACATTATATTATTTTATCCTGTGTGACTAGAATATTACCACATGTTTACAGCTGTTATATTATTTTATCCCGTGTGACTGAGAATGTTGACACATTTGTGTTAACATACATTATATTATTTTATCCTGTATTTTTACCTGTGTAGCTAGAATATTAACACATGTTAACATACATTATATTATTTTATCCTGTGTGACTAGAATATTAACATATGTTAACATACGTTATATTATTTTATCCTGTGTGACTAGAATATTAACATATGTTAACATATGTTATATTATTTTATCCCGTGTGACGAGAATATTAACATATGTTAACATAAGTTATATCATTTTATCCTGTATTTTTACCTGTGTAGCTAGAATATTAACACATGATAACATACATTATATTATTTTATCCTGTGTGACTAGAATATTAACATATGTTAACATACATTATATTATTTTATCCTGTGTGACTAGAATATTAACATATGTTAACATACTTTATATTATTTTATCCCGTGTGACTAGAATATTAACATATGTTAACATAAGTTATATCATTTTATCCTGTATTTTTACCTGTGTAGCTAGAATATTAACACATGATAACATACATTATATTATTTTATCCTGTGTGACTAGAATATTACCACATGTTTACAGCTGTTATATTATTTTATCCCGTGTGACTGAGAATGTTGACACATTTGTGTTAACATACATTATATTATTTTATCCTGTATTTTTACCTGTGTAGCTAGAATATTAACACATGTTAACATACATTATATTATTTTATCCTGTGTGACTAGAATATTAACATATGTTAACATACGTTATATTATTTTATCCTGTGTGACTAGAATATTAACATATGTTAACATATGTTATATTATTTTATCCCGTGTGACGAGAATATTAACATATGTTAACATAAGTTATATCATTTTATCCTGTATTTTTACCTGTGTAGCTAGAATATTAACACATGATAACATACATTATATTATTTTATCCTGTGTGACTAGAATATTAACATATGTTAACATACATTATATTATTTTATCCTGTGTGACTAGAATATTAACATATGTTAACATACTTTATATTATTTTATCCCGTGTGACTAGAATATTAACATATGTTAACATAAGTTATATCATTTTATCCTGTATTTTTACCTGTGTAGCTAGAATATTAACACATGATAACATACATTATATTATTTTATCCTGTGTGACTAGAATATTAACATATGTTAACATACATTATATTATTTTATCCAGTGTGACTAGAATATTAACATATGTTAACATACATTATATTATTTTATCCTGTGTGACTAGAATATTAACATATGTTAACATACATTATATTATTTTATCCTGTGTGACTAGAATATTAACATATGTTAACATACTTTATATTATTTTATCCCGTGTGACTAGAATATTAACATATGTTAACATAAGTTATATCATTTTATCCTGTATTTTTACCTGTGTAGCTAGAATATTAACACATGATAACATACATTATATTATTTTATCCTGTGTGACTAGAATATTAACATATGTTAACATACATTATATTATTTTATCCAGTGTGACTAGAATATTAACATATGTTAACATACGTTATATTATTTTATCCTGTATTTTTACCTGTGTGGCTAGAATATTAACATATGTTAACATACATTATAATATTTTATCCTGTTTGACTAGAATATTAACATATGTTAACATACGTTATATTATTTTATCCTGTATTTTACCTGTGTGGCTAGAATATAAATACATGTTAAAACATACGTTATATTATGTTATCCTATATTTTAACCTGTGTGGCTAGAATATTCAGAGCTGTAGACAAGCTGAGTTTTTGAGTATTTTACTCATATCTTTTTTTACAAAACCCCTCAGTTTCTTAAAACTGTGAGTATCCTTACTCATCAACTTACTACAAATACTCAAAACTTTTAAAAATCATGAATATTGTATTTGTATGTTTTGTCCTGTGGAACAGTTTCATATTTACATGATGAAAATTGTTCTAAGCATGGGTATTATATTAAGAACAAAGGCCGTACAGTGTTTCGTTTTACTTAACATCCATTAATCGGAATTGTTGTTTCTTTTAAATGTATTAAATGGATTCACATCCATTATGGATTCACATCCATTTTGGAAGCATGAACTATTTAAATATGTTGATTTCTCTGAACATATGTTCCTTGTTACTCATTCATTCTGAATCTGATGAATGAATACTCATGGCAGTCAAATATTATTTACAGCTCTTAATTAGTTACACATATGTTAACATGCATTAATATATTTTATCATGTATTTTTACCTGTATGACTAAAAAATTAACACATACGTTCATACTGAACGTAGAACGTTAACAAACATTCATACATATTTATCCCTTGTGACTAGAAAACAACAAAAACATGTTTACAATGATTTGTGTGTCAAAAATATTAAAACATATGTTTATATTGATCCTGTGCGGCTAGAATATTCATTTTCCTCCCTCCCCATCCTGGACTCTAGACTGTCGAACACTAATGTAGAAACTTCGCCCATAAAACTCTCCATTAGAAGAGGTAACCTCGGTATCGATGTACTGGTATTGTAAGCTTACTTGTCATTAGATATAGCTTGTAGCGTGATGCTTACCTTGTGTAAAAATGTGTTTGCATGCATATGCTATTCATGTCTGAGTTTTAAAGGTATTAAAAGTTAGTATACCCCAGCTTCCACAAAGTGGAGTGGGGACTTTATAGGAATCACGTTGTCGGTAACGTCACGTCGCATCACGTCCCATCATGTAACACATTATTGACCCATCGTGTCCCGTCCCGTTCCATCCCATCCTGTCCCATCCCATCCCATCCCATCCCATCATCCCATCATCCCATCCCATCCCATCATCCCATTATCCCATCATCCCATTATCCCATCATCCCATCACATCCCATCCCATCATCCCATCTCATCATCCCATCCCATCATCAAGTCTTATCATCCCATCATCCCATCCCATCCCATCGTGTATCACATTTTCATTAACTGCAATCCTCAAACAGTTTTGAATGGGTTCTTCCCAAACTTCATATACACATGACAACTGATGACCTTATGTCCCTCTACATCACCCATTGTTGACTGCCTAATTTATTACAGATTTATGGCCCTTCGTTTGACTTAGAATTTAATCGGGGTATTCACCACCTTCAGTGATAGTTCTAGTTAACCTTTAGCCTGCTAAGGGCGACTACAATAGCCTTTACCTCCATTGCAAACCCAGATCAGCCTGCGCGTAACTCGCAGACTGATCAGGGTTTACAATGTCCAGCAGTCATTTCTCCAAAACACCCCTTTGTAATATAAATGGATTGGTCTAAATTTAAAGAAAGGACAGTCCATTATACATTCATAGTGGCTAAGGGGTAACACTACTGAAAAGCTACATTATTCTAATACATTAAACAAATCACTTCTCAGCTCTTAAGATTCCTGTGGTTATTTAAAGTGCTAGTAGGATATAGACCAACCAGTTTAAGTCCTAATCTGAGAGACGAGGCTGAGGGAAAATGACTTGCCCAAGAACATGTGGCGCCTGTGAGGCTTGAATCCAGGTCCTCCTGTTTCACGTCCACCGTGCCACTTGGCCACACCAGCCCATAAAAACAAGGTCATAACAGTTTTGCATGCATCATGGATGTTATGTAATAGCTGTGAAATAAGGATTAGCATGGATACAATTAACATATATGCAATCCAGTTATATTGCATCCAGGTCTCGGTAAAAAGTTAACTCCCTTGCATGTGTCATTTGGAACAGTCTTGAGCTTAAACATAATAGAACTGTATAATATTGGGTTCTTGTTTATTTCTTACTGTCGGAATATTCTACTGCTACAGTTTATAGTTTCATTTGGATTATAATTATGACTGAGTATTTTTACAAGCTTACGGATGGCGGGAAGTATACTGTACTGGTTCTACTCGGGAATAAGAGAATGGTCTGCCCCCATCACTAAAAATGAACCATCATACCGGTACATAGCCAAAAATGTACTGCAAAATGGCATTAAACACCATATAAGTTTTATACAACTAGATCTGAAAATCTGATAATGAGTAGTGACATTTCCCAAAATAAAAGTAAAATTGATGTCACTGCAAACTATGGACATCTGGAAAAAGGCAAATTGGTCAACCCCATGCTTTACACTGGATATTTTGAGGAGCAGATTTAAAGTTTTGCATAGAAGATGTTTTTAAATAATACTTCTGTTTCTTCTCCCTTTCCGAGGGGTTAAACGACGTTGCATTGTAAACTTTCTCGCCTCTCACTGCTACGGGTTCGAATCCCACTCGGAGCTCGACTCATAAGTGAGGAAGTGTCGATTCTTAAGGATGGCGGGAGGTGTACAGTACTGGTTCTACCCAGGAAAAGTGGGTGGTCCCCCTTCACCACAAAAAAAACAACCATCACATATAACCTTACATGTGTTGAAAATAACGTCAAAAACCATACAAACAAACTGTTTCTTTCAACTGTTCCTGTGAGAAGAGTTTCATTAAAATTGCTACAATTCTGGTTTAAACATGCAGCAGCCTTTTTGCCACTGACCCTTCCAAGGCGGTAGCCCTATTTTCAAACCTTTTGTGTTTGTGATGTCACATACCTTGCCTCTTATTGATCTTTACAATTGTTGTTTGTTTCATTGCGTGTTTCTGGTTGACTACGGGCCTTGAATGCTACATATCCTGTTGCGCTGTTCGACTTTTATATCTACTATATTGTTCCTGTCATCCAGTGAAAGTCTTGTATAAGTGTTGGTACCTTGATCGTCTTTAGTGTTGTTTATTTAGTAGTCTTGCGTTACACTAACCCTGCAATCATGAGTGTGATTTCGGGGACCAGAAGACTATACTGCCTACCGGGTACCCGTCTACTTGGTCCTATCGAAATACACAGGTATTAGGTTGACCTGAAAAATAAATTTGAAACCGATTATCGAAGGAGGGTTAAATGCTAGACTAATGTTACACCTGTCAACTTCAGAATAACTAAGACTAGGGCTATTTTGGTGTCTGAAAAAATAGGGACGTTATTACTTGTTTTGGGGTAACATTGAAATATTTACAATAAAAATAACATTGAGATAATAATAACATAAAATAGGCAGATTATTATGTAATCACACCGTCTGTCCATTCATCCTTCCATCCAAAACAATCATGATTGTCTCAGCCATATTACTTAGAAAGAACTGAACGGATTTCCATGAAACTTCACACAATGGAAAGGTATGTCGTGTGTTGGGTTCATACCTCAAACATCAAGGTCTAACTTGCAGGTCAGAGGTCAAATTTTGTCCGTTTGTCAGTTTGTCCTAACATCCGAAACAATCATGTCTCAGTCATAACTTTGAAAGAACTTTAGAGATTTCGGTGAAACTTCACACAAATGTTTTCAACAATGAGAAGGTATGTTGTGTGCAATAATCGGGTTCATACCTCAAAGGTCAAGGTCACACTTTGAGGTCAAAGGTCAATTGCGTCAAAATTTGCAGGGGCATTTGTCACTTATCGGTTATATTTCTTGATTTTCAGTCTAGAAGTAAACTTTATACAATTATTTTTTATTAACAAATTGTGTATGTTATCAAAATTCACATACATCATTTGTTTAACAATTCATTATATAGAAATTAATAGGATTAATAAAAATAAAAATGTTTTACCAAAATTTTCTGCATTTTCCCAAAAGTATGTTGTAAAGTGGGAATTGTAGAGAGCTTGACAGGGTATGTCCATAAAGAGCTTGACAGGGTATGCCCATAGAGAGCCTGACAGGGTATGTCCATAGAGAGCTTGACAGGGTATGTTCATAGAGAGCTTGACAGAGTATTTTCATAGAGAGCTTGACAGGGTATGTTCATAGAGAGCTTGACAGGGTATGTTCATAGAGAGCTTGACAGGGTATGTTCATAGAGAGCTTGACAGGGTATGTTCATAGAGAGCTTGACAGAGTATGTTCATAATGAGCTTGACAGGGTATGTTCATAGAGAGCTTGACAGGGTATGTTCGTAGAGAGCTTGACAGGGTATGTTCATAGAGAGCATGACAGGGTATGTTCATAGAGAGCTTGACAGGGTATGTTCATAGAGAGCTTGACAGGGTATGTTCATAGAGAGCTTGACAGGGTATGTTCATAGAGAGCTTGACAGGGTATGTTCATAGAGAGCTTGACAGGGTATGTTCATAGAGAGCTTGACAGGTTATGTTCATAGAGAGCTTGACAGGGTATGTTCATAGAGAGCTTGACAGGGTATGTTCATAGAGAGCTTGACAGGGTATGTTCATAGAGAGCTTGACAGGGTATGTTCATAGAGAGCTTGACAGGGTATGTTCATAGAGAGCTTGACAGTCTATGTTCATAGAGAGCTTGACAGAGTATGTTCATAGAGAGCTTGACAGGGTATGTTTGTAGAGAGCTTGACAGGGTATGTTCATAGAGAGCTTGACAGGGTATGTTCGTAGAGAGCTTGACAGGGTATGTTCATAGAGAGCTTGACAGGGTATGTTCATAGAGAGCTTGACAGGGTATGTTCATAGAGAGCTTGACAGAGTATGTTCATAGAGAGCTTGACAGGGTATGTTTGTAGAGAGCTTGACAGAGTATGTTCATAGAGAGCTTGACAGGGTATGTTTGTAGAGAGCTTGACAGGGTATGTTCATAGAGAGCTTGACAGGGTTTGTTCCATAGTCTAGTGACAATATGCCAACTTTGATAATGTAGCTATTAAGGCTGAGACAGGTCATTGAAACATTTCGTTGATTTAAACCTGTTCTTGGTGATAAATGTGCTCATCACTGCTGATTATTATTAAACCACCAATAGCAGTTAATTCTTCAATCTACTGTTAATAGGATTAAGAAAATTTGAAATATGCATACTTTGTATGCAACATACTTACTCCATTTTTGATTTAATTATACACTCAGTACATCTTAAAAAAAAAAAAAAGCAACATTTTTGATTTTCGATTATTTTTTGTCCACTGGTTTGAGTTCGTTCAAATCAAGATTGAATTTTATGTTCATTCACAAGTCTCTTTGTCCCAAAGGTTAATAATATATGTCAATGAACAGTTGCATTAGACATGCTCTACTTCAATCTTTCAGTTAAAACACATTTTGCCTGAGTATTTTAACATCTCTAGAAATTCAAAAAATACCAAATGTTGCGTTTTCTAATGTACTGAGTATATATTTTTCTGTCCCATTACTTGCCATTGTTATGCAAAGGGAACAATTACTGGGAAACAAAGTAATACTACTTGTATTGAATTGAATTGGGGTTTTAAGGCGCACCTGGAACACATAAAAGGTTATATGGCACCTAACAGGAATGAACATGTCGGGCTCATCCTCCATGTACATCGAGATAAAATATGGAGAACGGGTCGAGAACCTTCTCACCCTGAACTGCAGAGCCATATTATAGTTTTTCTGCCGCTGCTCTAGTGATATGAGCGAGATGGCACCTGAAACAATGCAGGGGTCATGATGAAGACCTTTAATGAGCATGAACAACAAATGATTAAATGAACATGAATTTGGGGGTGGGTTCTACCCCTCAGCCTTCCCCTCCAAAGAGATCTGCAATGGCCCAATTCTTTGCCCCGTAACCACACGGGGCTAATACTACTTGTGTTAACTTGTGTAGTCTCAATATGCAATATGGTATTACATAATTTGAAAACTTTTACAAAGTAGTTTTTTGTTCCATAGATCGTATGCATGTTAATATTGTGTAATTCCCTAATAAAGTTATATGAATAAGGCCATAATAAATTAATTGCTAGTGTATCATCCAAATTTATTTCAAAATAGGGGCGGGGTGCAAAGTTTTAATTTTGTTATTTTTAGCTCTACTAGCCGAGGGCCAACAGAGCTTATAGGATGGTGTGTTGTCCGTCTTCCGTCGTCCGTTAACTTTTCTTCAAACGACTTCTCCTCAGAAACCGCTTGGCTAATTTTGACCAAACCTCACTTGGATGATCCTTAGATGAATGCTTTTTAGATTTGTTAAAATTAGGTCAGCGCTACTTCCAAGATGGCTGCCATTACCATATATGGTCGAAACCTTAAAAAATCTTCTTTTCCAGAACCGCTGGACAGATTTCAACAGTTTTTCTTTTAAAATGATCGCCAATGCCTAGACTATCAAGTTTGTTCAAATAAAGTCCCCAGGGTTAAAAATAGCCGTGCCCCGGGGGTCCAAAGTTTGTATATTGAGGTTTTGCATGTTTTTCATATACAGGAAAAAACTTTAAAAAATCTTCTTCTCTGATACCACAAGGCACAGAGCTCTCATGTATTACATGTAGCATCAGCTTATGGTCCTCTACTAAGTTTGTTCAAATGGTGACCCTGTTCAAATTTGTCCCTGCCCCGGGGTCACAGTTTTACATAGACTTATGTAGGATTTTTTTTTTTTAAATCTTCTTCTCGGAAACTACAACAGCCAGAGGTTTGATATTTTGCATTTGGTCCTTTACCAAGTTTGTTCAAATGGTGACCCTCGGGTCTCATTTGGCCCCGCCCCAAGGGTCACATGTTTTACATAGACATGTATAGGGAAAAACTTAAAAAATCTTCTTCTCTGAAACTGCAAGAGCCAGAGGTTTAATATTTTGCATTTGCTATTAGCTTGTGGTCCTCTACCAAGTTTATACAAATGGTGACCCAGGGGTCACATTTGGCCTCACCCCGGGGGTCACAGTTTTACATAGGCTTGTATAGGGAAAAACTGAAAAAATTCTTCTTCTCTGGAACCACATGGCACAGAGCTCTCATGTATTACATGTAGCATCAGCTTATAGTCCTCTACTAAGTTTGTTCAAATGGTGACCCTGGGGTCAAATTTGTCCCCACCCCGAGGGTCACAGTTTTACATAGACTTATATAGGATTTTTTTTTTAAAAATCTTCTTCTCGGAAACTACAAGAGCCAGAGGTTTGATATTTTGCATTTATTATAAGCTTATGGTCTTTTACCAAGTTTGTTCAAATGGTGACCCTGGGGTCACATCTGGCCCCGCCCCGGGGGTCACAGATCTACATAAATGCTTGTATAGGGAAAACTGAAAAAAATCTTCTTCTCTGGAACTGCAAGAGCCAGAGGTTTAATATTTTGCATTTGCTATAAGCTTATGGTCCTTTACCAAGTTTGTTCAAATGTTGACCCTCGGGTCACATTTGACCCCGCCCCAAGAGTCACATGTTTTACATAGACATGTATAGGGAAAAACTTAAAAAATCTTCTTTTCTGAAACTGCAAGAGCCAGAGGGTTAATATTTTGCATTTGCTATAAGCTTATGGTCTTCTACCAAGTTTGTTCAAATGGTGACCCATTGGTCACATTTGGCCCCACCCTGGGGGTCACAGTTTTACTTAGGCTTGTATAGGCAAAAACTGAAAAAAATCCTTCTCTGGAACCACATGGCACAGAGCTCTCATGTATTACATGTAGCATCAGCTTATGGTCCTCTACCAAGTTTGTTCAAATGGTGACCCTGGTGTCAAATTTGGACGCACCCCGGGGTAACAGTTTTTAGCTCTACTGGCCAAGGGCCAGCAGAGCTTATGGGATGGTGTGTTGTCTGTCGTCCGTCGTCTGTCTGTCTGTCTGTCTGTCTGTCGTCTGTCGTCTGTCGTCCGTTAACTTTTCTTCAAACGACTTCTCTTCAGAAACCGCTTGGTTAATTTTGACCAAACTTCACATGGATAATCCTTAGGTGAATGCTTTTTAGATTTGTTAAAATTAGGTCAGCGCTACATCCAAGATGGCTGCCATTACCATATATGGTCGAAACCTTAAAAAATCTTCTTCTCCAGAACCGGTGGACAGATTTCAACAGTTTTTCTTTTAAAATGATCGCCAAGGCCTAGACTATCAAGATTGTTCAAATAAAGTCCCCGGGGTCAAAAAGGCCGTGCCCCGGGGGTCCAAAGTTTGTATATTGAGGTTTTGCATGTTTTTCATATAGACTTATAGGAAAAACTTTAAAAAATCTTCTTCTCTGAAACCACATGGCACAGAGCTCTCATGTATTACATGTAGCATCAGCTTATGGTCCTCTACTAAGTTTGTTGAAATGGTGACCCTGGGGTCAAATTTGTCCCCGCCCCGGGGGTCACAGTTTTACATAGACTTATATAGGATTTTTTTTTTTTAATTTTTCTTCTCGGAAACTACAACAGCCAGAGGTTTGATATTTTGCATTTACTATAAGCTTATGGTCCTTTACCAAGTTTGTTCAAATGGTGACCCTCGGGTCACATTTGGCTCCCGCCCCAAGGGTCACATGTTTTACATAGACATGTATAGGGAAAAACTTAAAAAATCATCTTCTCTGAAACTGCAAGAGCCAGAGGTTTATTAGTTTGCATTTGCTATAAGCTTGTGGTCCTCTACCAAGTTTGTTCAAATGGTGACCCAGGGGTCACATTTGGCCCCACCCCGGGGGTCACAGTTTTACATAGGCTTGTATAGGGAAAAACTGAAAAAATCTTCATCTCTGGAACCACATGGCACAGAGCTCTCATGTATTACATGTAGCATCAGCTTATGGTCCTCTACTAAGATTGTTCAAATGATGACCCTGGGGTGAAATTTGTCCCAGCCCCGAGGGTCACAGTTTTACATAGACTTATATAGGATTTTTTTTTAAAAAATCTTCTTCTCGGAAACTACAAGAGCCAGGGGTTTGATATTTTATATTTATTATAAGCTTATGGTCCTTTACCAACTTTGTTCAAATGGTGACCCTGGGGTCACATTTGGCCCCGCCCCAAGTGTCACATGTTTTACATAGACATGTATAGGAAAAAAACTTAAAAAATCTTCTTCTTGGAAACTGCAAGAGCCAGAGGTTTAATATTTTGCTGTTGCTATGGTCCTTTACCAATTTTGTTCAAATGGTGACCCTGGGCTCACATCTGGCCACGCCCCGCGGGGGTCACAGTTGTACAGAAATGGGTCACAGTTGTACAGAAATGCTTGTTTTAAATTTTTAAATTCTTTATTTTTTAATTATTTTTTTTATATATATTTTTTTTTATTTTTTTATTTTTAGTTATATTTTTTATTATTTTTTTTTTAATTTTTTGATTTCATTTTTCTTTTCTTTTTAATTTTTTTTTAATTTTTTTTTTAATTTTTTTTAATTTTTATTTTTATTTTTATTTTTATTATTAACTTGGAAAACCAGCCATATTGGACCAGTAATGGTGGAGTTATGGCTATATTTTGCCTCTTTAAGACGATAGTCACTTGCTTCATTGATGTCATAAGAGCCATATTAGCCAG
This sequence comes from Cyrtodaria siliqua, assembly GCA_037043455.1. Taxonomy (NCBI): domain Eukaryota; kingdom Metazoa; phylum Mollusca; class Bivalvia; order Adapedonta; family Hiatellidae; genus Cyrtodaria; species Cyrtodaria siliqua. The sequence continues at coordinate 53,136 of JAWPHD010000045.1, forward strand.
TAGAGCATCCACAGGCCCTCTTGGGCCTCTTGTTTTAAAAAAAATAATAACTTTTTTTTTGTTTTTAATTTGATTTTTTTTTTAACTTTTTTTTCAATTTTAAATTATTTTTTTTTAATTGTTTCAACTTTCTTCTTTCTTTTTTTTTATATATTTTTTTTTTTTTATTTTTTTTTTTTTATTTTTTAATTTTTTTTTTGATTGATTTGAATTGTTTTTGTTTTTGTTGTTGTTTTCATTATCTTTTTAATTACTTGACACTTACTATAAAATTTCTTGTCGGCGCTACTCATCCTAAATGCCTTGATAGAATTTCGACGAAACTTGGCAGGAAGCATCGGTAAGATGTCTAGTTGTGCATATCATCCTTTTGTTCCAGTTTGCTGATTTTTGACGGAGTTATGGCCCTTTGACATTTTTATTTTAAATTTCTTGTCGGCGCTACTCCTCTTAAACGGCTTGTTGGATTTCTACGAAATTTGGCAGGAAGCCTCAGTATGATGTCTAGTTGTGCAAAGCGCGGTATATCAATGAAATCTTGGACAATCTCGAAAAACAGCTAGATCTTGTTAGTAATAACAGAGTTGAAAAATGCTATATTGTATTTTCCTTTGTTAAATCTATAGGAGAAGAGAGCTATATCTAGCTATATCTAGCTATATCTATAAGAGCTGTTTTAGCCAGTAGAGCGTCCACAGGCCCTCTTGGGCCTCTTTTTTTTAATGTTATAAGATAAATGGAATATTGCCTCGACACAAGGCAAAAATAGTAACACATACTACTAGGTACTTCTAAGATTGAAAACATAGTTTTAATAGTGTTTCATACTTTCAGTCACATATTAATTTAAACATTTAAACATTTTCAGATGTTAAAGGCATTTTCTGTAGTTTTTCATGCCCAGAATTGTGGGCAACTTCTCTTCTAAAACTATTGGATGGATTTTCCTAAAAATTTACAGGAATGTGGCTCTTGATGTCTTTTTAGATCACCTGAGCCGAAGGCTCAAGGTGAGCTATTGGGATCACTCTGCGTCCGTCGTCCGTCGTCCGTCCGTCCGTCCGTCGTCGTCGTCGTTAACTTTTCTTCAAACGACTTCTCCTCAGAAACCGCTTGGCTAATTTTGACTTAACTTCACATGGATGATCCTTAGATGAATGCTTTTTAGATTTGTTAAAATTAGGTCAGCGCGACATCCAAGATGGCCGCCATTACCATATATGGTCGAAACCTTAAAAAATCTTCTTCTCCAGAACCGCAGGACAGATTTCAACAGTCTTTCTTTTAAAATGATCGCCAACGCCTAGACTATCAAGTTTGTTCAAATTAAGTCCCCGGGGTCAAAAATGGCCGTGCCCCGGGGATCCAAAATTTGTATATTGAGATTTTGCATGTTTTTCATATAGACATATAGGAAAAAAAATTAAAAAATCTTCTTCTCTGAAACCACAAGGCACAGAGCTCTCATGTATTACATGTAGCATCAGCTTATGGTCCTCTACTAAGTTTGTTGAAATGGTGACCCTGGGGTCAAATTTGTCCCCGCCCCGGTGGTCACAGTTTTACATAGACTTATATAGGGGAAAAAAAAAAAAACTTCTCAGAAACTGCAAGAGCCAGAGGTTTGATATTTTGCATTTACTATAAGCATATGGTCCTTTACCAAGTTTGTTCAAATGGTGACCCAGGGGTCACATTTGGCCCCACCCCGGGGGTCACAGTTTTACATAGGCTTGTATAGGGAAAAACTGAAAAAAATCTTCTTCTCTGAAACTACAAGAGCCTGAGGTTTAATATTTTGCATTTACTATAAGATTATAGTCCTTTACCAGGTTTGTTCAAATGTTGACCCTGGGGTCACATTTGGCCCCGCCCCAGGGTTCACATGTTTTACATAGACTTCTATAGGGAAAAACTTAAAAAATCTTCTTCTCCGAAACTGCTTGAGCCAGATGTTCAATATTTTGCATATTCTACAAGCTTATGATCCTTTACCAAGTTTGTTCAAATGGTGACCCTTGTGTCAAATTTGGCCCCGCTCCGGGGGTCGCAGTTTAACATATACTTATATGGGAAAAAATTAAAAAATCTTCTCTGAAACTACAAGAGCCAGAGGTTTAATATTTTGCAATTACTATAAGATTATGGTCCTTTACCAAGTTTGTTCAAATGGTGACCCTGGGGTCATATTTGGCCCCGCCTCGGCGGTCACAGTTTTACATAGACTTGTATAGGGAAAAATTAAAAAATTCTTCTTCTCTAAAACTGCAAGAGCCAGAGGTTTAATATTTTGCATTTACTATGCGCTTATGGTCCTTTACTAAGTTTATTAAAATTGTGACCCTGGAGTCACATTTGGCTCTGCCCCAGGCGTCACATGTTTTACATAGACTTGTACAGGGAAAAACTTAAAAAATCTTCTTCTCTGAAACCACAAGGCACACAGCTCTCATATAATACATGTAGACCTTGGGTCACATTTAGCCATGCCCCAGAGGTTACACTCTAGCACCTTCATTTTGTCTTTGATCTTTACCAAACTTTGTCAGTGTCTTTATATCAATGTTGGTAAACAACAGAGGCCACATTTCTTGGACAATCTTAACTAAATTTGCACAGATTGTATATGATCATAAGATTTCGAAGAAGTTCGATAATGGACAATTACTCAGGTGATCGATATAGGGCCATCTTGGCCCTCTTGTTGTATTTGTTGTCTTTATTTGTATAAATGCCTATTATTAGAAAAATACATAAAATAGGAAAAATATAACATTTTGTAAAAATTCAAACAAAATCAAAAAATGTAAGCATAATGGTAGGGTTACAAAAACCAATATTAAATCTCAATATGCATGGTGACCTATAATTTTAATTGCATATATTGTCTTACTATATGTTCAAATAAGTGCCTAGGAAGTTTGAACAAATTCTGTTATTAGGAACATAACAAAAAAGGAAAATATACCATTTCTATCTAATTTCATACTAAACTTGGCCTTTTACCGTAGGGGTAGAGTTTCAAAAAAAAATTCTAAACAAGCATGGGGACTTAACTTTTTTTTTGCACATTTTGTTTTTATATATGTTAAACTATGTGCTTATAAAGTTTAAACAAATTCTATTATTGGGAACATACAAAAATTAAAGGAAATTTTATCATTATGGGCTAATTTGCAAATAAATTGAGAGTTTATAATGGTCTCAACAGATGTTGTAAAAAAAGATAGGTTTTACATAAAGATGAGCTTTAAATGTTATTATAATTAAATGTTCTTTACATTAATACAATTTTAGCAGAATTGTGACCAATGAATAAATGATTAGACTTAAAAAAATGTCTTATTTAGCTATTTCATGGACTTGTTCAACTTTTTGGACAGATTGACATGACGGTGGCATTACAAATTATTTTTTAAAATTTTAACAGTTATGGTGACCTACCATTATTTTTGCATTTTCTGTCTATATATATATATATATATATAACAGACTTACTGTACAAAAAGTTTAAAGAAAAGCTGTTATGCAGAAAAAAACTATAGAAAATGTCTTTAAGAAATATTTCTTGTTTAAATAATACAAAATATTTAAACTGCAACAGAGGATAGTATAGGCAGTGACGTAATAAAAACCACTACTTCTTAGATCCGTGGGTCATACTAGGCTAAAAGCTTTTTTAAATCACGGAACATTTAATTGTTTGTGACACGTTCTCTCTTTGGTACAAACAATTTTTTATAAGATAAACACAAATTGCAAACAGGGTAGATGTATTAAGTTTCAACATGGCCTTCATCACTGAAGACGTTCTGTGCTGCAGTGACATCGTCTGCAACGAGAGATTGTTTATCTAATTTTCCGCATAGAAAATCGTAATAAACATCTAGTAACAATGTAATATCGTCGGCAATATTACAACCAAACCAGTCTTTTATAATTGCAACACCCTTTACCGTAAAAATGATAACAAACCCTTTTTTCTCCATTTAATTTGCCAATTTTGCGTCATTTTGATAAGAAATTGTGTACCTCAACACTGGTTATTGTGTTTCCAGGTTTCAGTGGACAATAATTATTGGGCTCAAAGCGATTTTTTTTTAGCTCTACTGGCCAAAGGCCAGCAGAGCTTATGGGATTCCGAGTTGTCCGTCGTCCGTTGTCCTTCGTCGGCGTTAACTTTTGTCTCGTTAAGACGATAGGGCCTTCATTTTTTATCCGATCTTTACCAAACTTTAACAGGTTGTTAATATCAATGAAAGCTCGGAGGAGTTCGGAAACCAGCAAGATCGGACAAGTAACAGCGGAGTTATGGCCCTTGATTTAGTTAAAAAATGCTATATCGCTATATTTTGCCTCGTTAAGATGATAGGGCCTTTATTTTTCATCCTATCTTTACCAAACTTTACCACATTGTTAATATCAATGAAAGCTTGGACAAGTTCGAAAACCAGCCAGATCGGACCAGTAACAGCAGAGTTATGGTCCTTGATTTAGTTAAAAATGCTATATTTTGCCTCGTTAAGATGATAGGGCCTTCATTTTTCATCCTATCTTTACCAAACTTTACCACATTGTTAATATCAATGAAAGCTCGGACAAGTTCGAAAACCAGCCATATCGGACTAGTAACAGCGGACTTATGGCCCTTGATTTAGTTAAAAATGCTATATTTTGCAGCGTTAAGACGATAGAGGCTTCACTGTTCATCTGATCTTTACCAATCTTTATCAGATTGTTAATGTTGTTAAAAGCTCGAACAATTTCAAAAAACAGCCATATCGGACCAGTAACAGCGGAGTTATGGCCCTTGATTTAGTTAAAAATGTTATATTTTGCCTCGTTAAGACGATAGGGGCTTCATTGTTCATCCGATCTTTACCAAACTTTATCAGATTGTTAATATCAATGAAAGCTCGGACAAATTCAAAAACCAGCCATATCGGATTAGTAACAGAGGAGTTATGGCCCTTGATTTAGTTAAAAATGCTATATTTTGCCTCGTTAAGAAGATAGGGGCTTCATTGTTCATCCGATCTTTACCAAACTTTATCAGATTGTTAATATCAATGAAAGCTCGGACAAGTTCGAAAACCAGCCATATCGGATTAGTAACAGAGGAGTTATGGCCCTTGATTTAGTTAAAAATGCTATATTTTGCCTCGTTAAGATGATAGGTGCTTCATTGTTCATCAGATCTTTACCAAACTTTATCAGATTGTTAATATCAATGAAAGCTCGGACAAGTTCGAAAACCAGCCATATCTGATTAGTAACAGCGGAGTTATGGCCCTTGATTTAGTTAAAAATGCTATATTTTGCCTCGTTAAGACGATAGGGCCTTCATTTTTCATCCGATCTTTACCAAACTTTATCGTTAATGTCTATGAAATCTTGGTCAAGTTTGAAAACCAGCCAGATTGAACCAGTAACAGCGGAGTTATGGCCCTTGATTTTGTTAAAAATGCTCTTATTTGCCTCGTCATGCGTTAGGGCCTTCATTTTGCATACTTTAGCAGATTTTATGACTTTCTTTTTTTATATGATTATTATTTTTAGCTCTACTGATCAGAGATCAGCAGAGCTTATGCCGTGGTGCAGCGTCCGTCGTCCGTCTGTCTGTCTGTCTGTCTGTCTGTCCGTCCGTCCGTCTGTCCGTAAACTTTTTTTTGTAGCGACTACTCCTCTGAAACTACTGAATGGATTTTCATGAAACTTTACAGAAATGTTGCCCATGAAGTCTAGTTGATCCTAGCAAAAAATCATGTAGATCATGAAATCCAAGATGGCCACCAAATCTAAAAATAGGTTTTTAAAAAAAAAGTTTGCAGCAACTACTTCTTGAAAACTCTAAGGGATATTGCTATGGGACTTTTTCTAAAATGATCAGCATGACATGATGTTGGTCCTTGTCGAAAATCGTTTTGATTCGACGTTAAACATGGCTGCCAGCGGCCATCTTTGTTTACATAGAGTTATATAATGAAAACTTGTAGCGACTACTCCTCTGAAACTACTTGACGGATTTTCATGAAACTTCACAGGAATGTTGCTCTTGATGTCTAATTGATCCTAGCAAAATTTCAGGTTGGCCGGAAATTCAAGATGGCCGCCACGGCTAAAAATAGATTTTTAAAAAATAAGTTTGTAGCGACTACTTTTTGAAAACTATAAGAGATATTGATATGGGACTTTTTCTAAAATTATCAGCATGACATGATGGTTGTCCGAGTCGAACATTATTTTGATTCGACGTTAAACATGGCTGCCAGTGGCCATCTTTGTTTACATAGAGTTATATAATGAAAACTTGTAGCGACTACTCCTCTGAAAATACTTGACGGATTTTCATGAAACTTCACACGAATGTTGCTCTTGATGTCTAATTGATCCTTGCAAAATTTCAGGTCGGCTGGAAATTCAAGATGGCTGCCATGGCTAAAAATAGATTTTCAAAATACAAGTTTGTAGCGACTACTTCTTGAAAACTATAAGTGATATTGATATGGGACTTTTTCTAAAATGATCAGCATGACATGATGGTTATTTAAGTCGAACATTATTTTGATTCGACGTTAAACATGGCTGCCAGTGGCCATGTTTGTTTACATAGAGTTATATAATGATAACTTGTAGCGACTACTCCTCTGAAACTACTTGACGGATTTTCATGAAACTTCACACGAATACTGCTCTTGATGTTTAATTGATCTTAGCAAAATTTCAGGTCGGCCGGAAATTCAAGATGGCCGCCATGGCTAAAAATAGATTTTTAAAAAATAAGTTTGTAGCGACTACTTCTTGAAAACTATAAGAGATATTGATATGGGACTTTTTCTAAAGTGATCAGCATGACATGATGGTTATCCGAGTTGAACATTATTTTGATTCAATGTTAAACATGGCTGTCAGTGGCCATCTTTGTTTACATAGAGTTATATAATGAAAACTTGTAGCGACTACTCCTCTGAAACTACTTGACGGATTTTCATGAAACTTCACAGGAATGTTGCTCTTGATGTCTAATTGATCCTAGCAAAATTTCAGGTTGGCCGGAAATTCAAGATGGCCACCACGGCTAAAAATAGATTTTCAAAAAAACAGTTTGTAGCGACTACTTCCTGAAATCAAAATCAATCAGTAGAGCTTCAAGGTCATTGACCTCTTGTTATTTAATGGTTTCTTTATTTGAATTTTTTTTTTTTTTTTTTTTTTTTTTTTTTTAAATTATTCATTGATTGATTGATTATTTTTTTTTGTTTTGTTTAATTATTTTTTTTTTTTTTTTTTTTGATTTTTTTTAATTTTTAATTTTTTTTTTAATTGATTTTTTTTTTTTTTTTACCTCTATGTTGGACCAGTCGGACCAGTAACAGAGGAGTTACGGCTCTTGATTTAGTTAAAAATGCTATATTTTGCCTCGTTAATATGGTAGGGCCGTCATTTTTCATCTGATCTGTACCAAACTTTACCAGATTCTTTAGTTATGGCCCTTGATTCAGTTATAAAGCTGTTTTTTGCCCGAAACTTTCAAAAAGACGTAAATGGCAGTCACTCGCTTCATTGATGTTATAAGAGCCGTGTTTGCCAGTAGAGCGTCCACAGGCCCTCTTGGTCCTCTTGTTTTGAAGAAGAAGAAATAAAAATTGCCAGGCAATAAAAAAAACGGGGACGGGTGGGGATGATAATCTAGCAATTAATTTATTATGGCCCCTAAAGAAAACATAATATTGTATTATGGCCAAGTTGAACACTTTCTCCATTTGAGTTTGAAGGTTCAAATCCCCCTTGGAGCTCGACTTTTAAGTGAGGAAGTGTGGATTCTTATGGATGGTGGGAGGTCTACTGTACATTTGATTCTACCCAGGAAAAATGGGATGGACTGCCTTTGCCCCTAAAAGATGTGCTAAAATGATGTAAAGCACCATTTAAACAAACAAAACAAATTAGTTAATTAGTTGTTCCTTATATGTCTATACACAGTGTCTGGGAAAACACATTACTTGTATGCCTGTACACAGTGTCTTGTAAAATGCAATGCGTGTATGTCTATACACAGTGTCTAGGAAAACACATTACTTGTATGCCTGTACACAGTGTCTTGTAAAATGCAATGTGTGTATGTCTATATACAATGTCTGGGAAAACACATTACTTGTATGTCTGCACTGTATCTAGGGGCTGGCGTGGCTCAGTGGTTAGCGTGGTGGACTTGAAACCAGAGAACCTGATGTCACAATGCAGCGCTGATTTTTGTTGGTACGAGTAAATGTTCCCCAGATGTTGTCAGCGTTGCATTGTTGAATTGGTTACCAAGAAAAAATATGTTGTGTACATTGATACTATTCAATACTATTCAATTCTATTCAGTTCTCTGGAGAATGTTTTGCGCACAAAATGACAGCCATCCAACCTTCAAAAGATATAGTAAACTGACCAATTTTTCAGAATTGATCAGTCATTTCAGAACTTTTCAAGTAGCTTTTCCTTTGGTCAATCTATTTAATAGATCTTGTCTTCGAGGGTCGTTGGGGAAATAGAACTGGTAACCTGGCACACAGATATATTAATAAATATTATTAGGTCTGTGCCTAGCACTAATGGTTTATTCGCATCAGATAACAATTAACTTTAATGAAATACCGAACTGTATGACATTCCAGTTTTGTCTTTAATAAACTATTAAGAAAAGTTCAATAAGTTAGCCTATTACATGGTACTTTTTGATAGAGAACAGTTATTTGTAACTAACCTTCATTACAGATGGTCTTCACAGTTGGAGTCTGAAATTGATTAACTAGGGTAGAGTGATCGTGAGTCGGACTTGATAACGATTATGCCTTATTTGGTACTGCTTTTACTTTGCCATAAGTGCACAAAATAACAACCCTCGGAGCCTGTTTTACGTTTATTGTCGCCACTTAATCCCGACAAAAAGTGATTATAGCATACTGCTGGTTTTCGGTGTAATAATGAAAACTATTTTTGTCCTAATATTGATCTGAGTTACGCGCGAACCTTTTCTTTTTGGCTTCTAATTCGATGTCGATATACGGCCGTGGTGTGCATTTTGTCGATAATGGCACACCGAGTGCATGGCCCTCGGGCCATTAAGGCACTATGTGTGCTGGTCATTCTAGACAAAAGGCACAACACAGCCATATATTTGCCTTTTTATTACATACCTTACTATAAATGGAGAAGAAGAATAAGAACAAAAGGTGCATTTTTGACAAAATATATGTTTACAAAACGGTACAATTTTAAACATATAAGTAGCATAAGATGCAAACAATTATTTGGCAAATAAATACATTACATTAAGTTACTAAATTACGTTAAATTAGTTTTCTTCCTTGTCTTGCACTTTAATGGTATATATCGAAGTTTCAACGTTTTACTGGACGTTAAAATTGGAGTTGAAATTTTAGCGTGCGCTCCTCAGCCATAGCACTCAAATATGACGTCTTTGTATTGCTTGGTGATGTTGACATCGCCGCGTGCGGGCAGTCTGTTACTACTGACAGTGTGCCGTCATCGTATTTTCCATAATCCTTAATGGCACAGTGTGCCGATTATGGAATTTGAAAAAGAACTGATAATCATTGTTTTTCTACTAAAATGTGCTACTATTTATAGTAAGGTATGTAATAAACCGACATAATGATAATAGTGATTTATTTTTTTGTTAGATTTTGTAAAATTGCGTTTAAAGAAATATTGGATATTACAGGGAAAAAAGTTGTTGCCCATATAATATACTGAAAGGAATAAGAAATGCAACATGGGAATTTCCCTTATATATTGTATGTACATAATGCTGCTTTTAATCGAATGGTACATGGCTACGTAAGATCTTTCCTTTCGGGGGAAAAAGACTAAAACAACACGTAACACAGCAAATAGTATTCCTGCAAATTTTCATTATTGACAGAGTAATCGTTTACCGCAAGCTTAGGATGCAAAACTTTGCAAACTCTTTACGTTAAATACAGAACTGAACTGGCTCAATTTTTCAAAGAGGAACTTCAGCATTTATGAATTTCTTGTTACAACGTGTACTGTGATTAAAATGTCTACAGCATCACAGTTGTGTCCTTTCTCTAACTGCAACTTTTTTTTTTTACAAAATATTTTGGGATTTCCTTGGAATATATATGGAATTAAGTGTGCAGTATATACAATATATAGCGGAAATTCCCGTGTCGCATTTCTTTTTTCCTTTCAGTATATATAGCGAAATATGTTGTCATTTCCTGTGGCCACAATGTCAAGGTCACTTTGCTAGTTTTGAAACTGTATATATACATAACTCCTGTATGTCTCACTATAATAGCTAGTGCATGTAAACATTTCTTAAAATAATGTGTAACTTTCTTTGATTTTGAGGTCAAAGGTCAATGCCATTGTTGCTAAAAATAGCGTAGGTCAAGATAAAAGTGCATGGCAACATTATTTTCTGTTGGAGGGCTGCAATAAATGATGTTCACAAGTCATGATAACTGTTACATAAATTGTTTTTTCCTTTCTGAGCTTCCAATTTTATAATATATATTTTAAATAAAACTTTATTTCTAGGATAAACATGACATATATATACCTTTTCTATTACATATTACATTGGATGAATGTGGGGGTTAGACCTGAGATTCATGACTTTTTATGTTTTCAGGAGTTTTTACGATTTTTGATTAATACAGTAGTGAAAAATATAGAACACTACTCGCTACTAAACAGATTGAGGTTAGGGAGAGTCTTACAGTTCTCTGTTCTCTGTTCGCAAAAGGTGTCTGACTCATGGTCAGCTTACTCTAGCGATCGAGACTATGCAAGTATAGTTATAAATCTGTTTCTCCAAACTGAAGAACATGTTAATAATGGTGCTGTATTCATATTTTCCACAGTTCCAGCAACACCAGAATCTCATCCTCGAAGTTCAGGCAACTCTCAGAAGAACAAAGTCATGGCCCAGAATGCATCTGGAGGATCGCTTGTAAGAGTTTCCCACTACCGTATTTCCCCAAATAGTAGCGCCTGAATGCTATTTAAAATGCAAAGAGGACACTCATATATATATATTATTTTTTTTAAAACGTTGAGGTTAGGGTTGCGGGTCTTCTGTTAGGGGAGGCACTACTGTTAGGAAAATATATTTGTGGTATTTCTTCTGGTTGTCATCGGCGTAGCTACTATTAGGCCATATAGGCCCGGGCCGATACATCAATTTGAAAAACAAAACAAATCAAAAGTAAAAAAATGCAATAAAAACTGAAGCCGGAGGAGGTGTGGGGCTAAAGGTCAACATTTTATTTAACTTTGTCAAATGTTAGTTCACAAATTTGTCTAAAAATAATTCTTCATATATAACACAGGTGTTCTTTCAGATATACGCCATAACGCACCATTACATAGTTCAGTTTAAAAAAAAGCCGAGGGAGCATGCCCCTAGTTTGTCGGGCCTATATATCAGGTCAACTACGCCCCTGGTTTTCGCAGCTTATAAAAAAATGTGTGCACAGTGATCAAAATATATTTCAGTATTACTGGTTCAAGATTCCGTAAGCTTTGTTTCTATTAAAGGCAAATAATGTTGCCATCCAATGCCAGTCATTTAAAATCGGTAAATACAGGTGTTTCTAGATATTTTGAAAATATTTTTATATTTACGATGGTTTATATTTATGTTTATCAACAACACCATTGATTCTTCATTCAAGGTCATTTAAATAAATGGCATGTTTATGTTTATGTTGCATTCTTGTTTGGAATGTTCTGGTACAGAAACTTCTTGAGAGTTCTGTGACAGTATATAAATAAGGGCCTTGTGAGAAGATTGTCGTTTAGTAGTTCAGTGTTCAGTTCAATTGTTCAGTATAAATAAAAACATTGAAAATATATTGGATGCTTTTGAATTAAAATATATATTGTGAGAGAATTTCTGTTGAACTATTATGCTCATCTATAGTATTGGTCCGAGTATTAACTTTCATACCCCATCCAACCGCTTCTCCAAGAAGCAAAAACGAGGTTGGCTGGGGTATGAAATAAAACTTTAATTTCGGCTTAAGAAGTTTGCATATTGTAAAATTAAAACATTTAGTAGGTAATTTTAAACAGGTTATTGCATTTTTTTCAGTAAGTAATGTTTTTAAAACTGTTTTATTGTCGAAAATATTCGTTATACAATCCTGCTAATATAAGTTTTCCCATCGTTTAATAGAATTAAGGCGGTACCTGTAATGTAGAGCAGAGAATTAAAACAGGAAAGACTCAAAATAAATATGGATTAAAGAGACATTTGACTCTTTCGATTAAAGGGAAACTTGACAATATTATTTGGACTTTATTCTAACATTGGGTTTTAAAGAAATACTGGATCTAATTTATTTGTATTCTGTGAGAGAATTTTTTTCATTGTACTATTTGAATAAATTTGTTGATTACATTTTTAAAAATTATTGTTGCTGGTTTTGCACTTCCTTTCTCATTATGTTTTACCGGTAACAAATAGCAGTTATATTCTGTATGTATCTGACCAGCAGGAACAATCAGAGGTAACTAATTGTTTGGGCCGCTTGTTGCAATAAAAAAAATCCAAGATTATTGACTGATATAACTTGTATAACGTGTGTGTGTTTGCTTTCATTATTTCAGGATGAGAATTTTAGTCCCTCTCAACCCTCGGAGCTTTCCCGCCGTCTCAGTTTAATCCCACCCAGCTCCGGTCCACCACTCATCAGTTTGCCCTCCGACGACAACTTGGACCAAAAGCGTCGACCAAGTGCTCAAAGTCTCGGACCATTCTCGTTTTCTGTAAGTTTGTTTGGCGACTCCAGACGGGGTTCCATGTTTTCAACTGATACACGTCGATCATCCGATCGCTTGCGGCGCCCTAGCACCCACAGTGTGGGTATTCTGCCCATTGCATCATTCGGTGAAGCAACAGAGAAGCCCCGAAAGCCAAGTACCCACAGTTTAGGCTTGTTTCCCATGGGGTGGGGAAACGAGGATTTCTTTTCTGATGGAGCTTCTAGGAGGCCAAGCTCTACAAGCCTGGGACCACACTTCCTTAACGTAAGAGATAAATACATGTTTGCACGTGCAACATCCTCCAAATCCAACTTCCTGTCATGTTGACACCAACTCCCTTTCGTGAGTTTTGCCTATCCACCACGCGTGCAGTGATTCCAGCATTCAAACAAATTATTATTCTTTGATTTGCGCAGCTTTGTTTTTTCCCCCATTTGTTCTCATATATTGGAGCTTTTCTATTGTTATAGTATGTATGTTTTGTCTATAAATACGATACTGTTATCGAAGTTTGGTTCCCATATATAATCACCTTTTGCAACATTTTTCATTGAATCATACAGAGGATTTTAGGCATTCAGTAAATCATATTACTGAGTTAAGGATAGAAAATATGAGGGTTGTTCATATATTCATATTACTGAGTTAAGGATAGAAAATATGAGGGTTGTTCATATATTCATAATACTGAGTTAAGGATAGAAAATATGAGGGTTGTTCATATATTCATAATACTGAGTTAAGGATAGAAAATATGAGGGTTGTTCATATATTCATATTACTGAGTTAAGGATAGAAAATATGAGGGTTGTTCATATATTCATATTACTGAGTTAAGGATAGAAAATATGAGGGTTGTTCATATATTCATAATACTGAGTTAAGGATAGAAAATATGAGGGTTGTTCATATATTCATAATACTGAGTTAAGGATAGAAAATATGAGGGTTGTTCATATATTCATATTACTGAGTTAAGGATAGAAAAAAAGGAGAGTTGTTCACATATTACTGAGTTACGGGTAGAATACAATGAGAGTTGTTCACATAATCTTGACCGAGATAGTGATGGAGAAAAAAAAGAGTTGTTCACATAGTTGTATAACAAGTTAGTGATAAAAAAAGAGGCTTGTTCACATAATCATGACCAAGATGGTGATGGAAAAAAAAGAGGCTTGTTCACATAATCGTAAACCCGAGTTAGTGATAAAAAGGAGGATGGTTGTTCACATATCATATTACTGAGCGATGAAAAAAGAAAAGGGTTGTTCATTATGTAACCAGATATTAAATAGTCATAATCTTTAGAGAAATGAATTTAAAGACGATCATTTGAATGATAGAGATCTTCTTATAATAAACTATAGACAATAGTTGTTGTTTTGAAATTATTTCACTGCGAGAAGTGATAAAAATAAATATATTTTCATGATTGCATAGCATTACTGGCGCAGCAGAATGATATTCCCAATAGACTATTTAAAAAATGTGTGACTCGTTTCTGAGTTAGATAATTTCCAAGTTCAGTTCACACCTTTAAATTATAGACTGTTTTAAAAAAATTAAACTCTCAAAACTTAAAAAAAAAAGAAATGTATAACGGAAAATAATAAAATAATCACTGCTCAAACTGTAGATATCCTGAGTGAAGAAACTGACTGTTTCTAGATGTTGTTATAACTTGCATGACAATTTCACCCATGTTACCTCTTCCCTGGGATCTGATCCTTCTCAATGAAATATACACTTTGATTCAATTCATAATTTTGCATTGCAGAGATGTTGAGATTTATTTTATTTTCAGTAGGTGATAAAATTTGTGTTACTCGTTTTTTATCCTTAGGCTCTATAGTAAAATCAAATCTTTAGCAGAGTAAAAAGACGATAATTTTCAAAATTTTGATCTTAAAAGATACATATAATGAATCAATTTGCATGAATGTGCAAGAAATCTGCAAAGTTTTAAAAGAATCACACTGTAGGTACCTTAATTTTAACAGTAAACTTTTCTTTTTTTAAGTTCAACCACCAATTTGGTGATCGATTTATTCTCCCCGTCGTTGGTGCATGGGGGTCGGGGAGGGCCATCCCCCGTTGCACCTTACAATATTGTATGCAATTATTTATAAACAATAATAAACACAGTAACAGAAATGTTAAATTGGCATAAGAGAGTTGTTAACTGGGGAATTTTCCCTTTCTACCATTTAGTCAGGTCATGGGTAAGATTATTTTTTTTAAAAATAATTTTAGTTGGTTGCGACAGCATTGTAAGCATATTAATGTTAAAAAAACATTGTTTACAGAGCTGCCAATTTCTTTGATGTTCTTTAAGGGCGGTAACTCGTATTATCTTGCCTTTTTTGTTACAGAGAGTTATAGCCTGTAACAAGCATTTATGATTTCAAAGAAAAAGAGCCCCGTGTGGTTCCCGGGTGCCCCCGTTTGGTCACGGGTCAAAGAATAGGGCCGCTGCAGATCCCTTTGGAGGGGTAGGCAGAGGGGTAGAATCCCCCCAAATTCATGTTCATTTTATCATTTTTTGTTCATGTTTATTAAAGGTCTTCATCATGATCCCTGCATTGTTTCAGGTGCTATCTCGCTCGCATCAAAAGAGCAGTGGCAGAAAAACAATAACGTGGCTCCAGCGTAAATGGAGTTTCTACGATAGAATTTGCAGCAACTCTGCAGTTCAGGGTGAGAAGGTTCTAGGCCCATTTTCCATATTTTATCTCGATGTACATGGAAGATGAGCCTGGCATGTTCATGCCTTTTAGGCGCCATATAAACTTTTCATGTGTTGGTGCGCCTTAAAACCCCAATTCAAATCAATTCAAAGAAAAAGAATATGCCTCATGAGTATTATGGCTCCCCCACACAAAGTGTGGTAGGGAAGCCATATTGATTTTGTGCTTTCTGTCTGTCTGTTTCTCTGCGTGTCTGTGTCACAAACGATGTCCGATCAATAACTAGAGAATGGTTGGACCTAGGGTCCTCAAACTTGGAAGGATGGTTGGTCATGACAAGAAGATGACCCCTATTGATTTTGGGGTCACTAGGTCAAAGGTCAAGGTTGCGGTGACATTGACTATCAAAACGATGTCCGATCAATAACTAGAGAATGGTTGGACCTAGGGTCCTCAAACTTGAAAGGATGGTTGGTCATGACAAGTAGATGACCCCTATTGATTTTGGGGTCACTAGGTCAAAGGTCAAAGTTGCGGTGACATTGACTATCAAAACGATGTCCGATCAATAACTAGAGAATGGTTGGATCTAGGGTCCTCAAACTTGGAAGGATGGTTGGTCCTGACAAGTAGATGACCCCTATTGATTTTGGGGTCACTAGATCAAAGGTCAAGGTTGCGGTGACATTGACTATCAAAATGATGTCCGATCAATAACTAGAGAATGGTTGGACCTAGGGTCCTCAAACTTGGAAGGATGGTTGGTCCTGACAAGTAGATGACCCCTATTGATTTTGGGGTCACTAGGTCAAAGGTCAAGGTTGCGGTGACATTGACTTATCAAAACGATGTCCGATCAATAACTACAGAATGGTTGGACCTAGGGTCCTCAAACTTGGAACGATGGTTGGTCATGACAAGTAGATGACCCCTATTGATTTTGGGGTCACTAGGTCAAAGGTCAAGGTTTCGGTGACATTGACTATCAAAATGATGTCCGATCAATAACTAGAGAATGGTTGGATCTAGGGTCCTCAAACTTGGAAGGATGGTTGGTCCTGACAAGTAGATGACCCCTATTGATTTTGGGGTCACTAGATCAAAGGTCAAGGTTGCAGTGACATTGACTATCAAAACGATGTCCGATCAATAACTAGAGAATGGTTGGACATAGGGTCCTCAAACTTGGAAGGATGGTTGGTCCTGACAAGTAGATGACCCCTATTGATTTTGGGGTCACTAGGTCAAAGGTCAAGGTTGCGGTGACATTGACTTATCAAAACGATGTCCGATCAATAACTAGAGAATGGTTGGACCTAGGGTCCCCAAACTTGGAAGGATGGTTGGTCATGACAAGTAGATGACCCCTATTGATTTTGGGGTCACTAGGTCAAAGGTCAAGGTTGTGGTGACATTGACTATCAAAACGATGTCCGATCAATAACTAGAGAATGGTTGGACCTAGGGTCCTCAAACTTGGAACGATGGTTGGTCATGACAAGTAGATGACCCCTATTGATTTTGGGGTCACTAGGTCAAAGGTCAAGGTTGCGGTGACATTGACTATCAAAACGATGTCCGATCAATAACTAGAGAATGGTTAGACCTGGGTCCTCAAACTTGGAAGGATGGTTGGTCATGACCAGTAGATGACCCCTATTGATTTTTTTGTTTAATCTTTTTTTTTAATTATTTTTATTTTTTTAATTTTTTTTAATTTTTTTTTAATTTTTATTTTTATTTTTTGATTTTTTAATTTTTGCATAAAAAGTTTTAGGGTCGGCCCCTTAAAAAAATAGGGTCGGTCGGGTTACCTGAACCACACATATTTTTATGTAGTCTTACTGATACAGATAGTAGATACAGTCACAGGGATATTGAATATCAAAACCATCTCAGATCAATAGAGGACGGTTGGACCCAGAGTCGTCAATTATGCCTGTTCAGGCTAGTGGGGGAGCCATACGTTTTTGTCCCATGGACAATAACAATTTCTAGTTTAGAATTGTATGTGGCATGATATTTTTGAACAGTAAACTTGGTTGAACATCAAGTGTAAAGACCGAGTTTATCACCTACCAGAATGTATTAGTATGTCTTATTTCTGGTCACTGATTGGTCGGGTCTTTTTTAGCTCGACTGATCAGAGATCAGCAGAGCTTATGCCGTAGTGGGGCGTCCGTTGTCCGTCTGTCCGTCTGTCCGTCCGTCCGTAAACTTTTATTTGTAGCGACTACTCCTCTGAAACTACTTGATGGATATTCATGAAACTTTATAGAAATGTTGCCCATGAAGTCTAGTTGATCCTAGCAAAAATTCATGTTGATGTGAAATCCAAGATGGCCACCAAAGCTAAAAATAGATTTTATAAATACAAGTTTGTAGCGAGTACTTCTTGGAAACTCTAAGTGATATTGATATGGGACTTTTCCTAAAATGATCAGCATGACATGATGTTGGTCCTTGTCAAAAGATTCGACGTTAAACATGGATGCCATGAGTGGCCATCTTTTTTTACATAGAGTTATATAGTAAAAACTTGTAGCGACTACTCCTCTGAAACTACTTGGCGGATTTTCATGAAACTTTACAGGAATGTTGCTCTTAATGTCTGATTGATCCTAGCAAACTTTCAGGTCGGCCAATAATTCAAGATGGCCGCCACAGCTAAAAATAGATTTTTAAAAAATAAGTTTGTAGCGACTACTTCTTGAAAACTATAAGTGATATTGATATGGGACTTTTTCTAAAATGATCAGCATGACATGATGTTGATCTTAGTGGAACATTATTTTGATTCGAATTTAAACATGGCTGCCAGTGGCCATCTTTGTTTACATAGAGTTATATAGTAAAAACTTGTAGCGATTACTCCTCTGAAACTACTTGACGGATGTTCATAAAACTTCACAGGAATGTTGCTCTTTATGTCTAGTTGATCCTAGAAAAATTTCAGGCTGGCCGGAAATTCAAGATGGCCACCACGGCTAAAAATAGATTTAAAATAAATAAATTTGTAGAGACTTAACTTCTTCAAAACTGTAAGTGATATTGATATGGGACATTTTCTAAAATGATCAGCATGACATGATGTTGATCCTTGACAAAATTTATTTCGATGCAACTTTAAACAAGGCCGCTAGCGGCCATGTTTGTTTACATAGATTTATATAGTAAAAACTTGTAGCGACTACTCCTCTGAAACTACTTGACGAATTGTTATGAAACTTCACAGGAATGTTGCTCCTGATGTTTAATTGATCACAGAATTTTTATAGGTCGGCCGGATATTCAAGATGGCCGCCATGGCTAAAAACAGATTTTTAAAAAAAGTTTGTAACGACCACTTCTTGAAAACTGTAAGTGATATTGATATGGGACTTTTTCTAAAATGATCAGCATGACATGATGTTGATCCTTGTCGAAAATTATTTTGATTCGACATTAAACATGGGCGCCAGTGGCCATCTTTGTTTACCTAGAGTTATATAGTAAAAACTTCAACTTGTAGCGACTACTCCTCTGAAACTACTTGACAGATTTTATGAAACTTCACGGGAATGCTGACCTAGCTATCAAAATCTATCAGTAGAGCTTCAAGGTCATTGACCTCTTGTTTGATGATGCTCTATCAAAATTATGAATGCTGTCACCCATGCATTTGACAGGAGTCACATAGTAAAGGTGATAACTTATGGTTACATGTAATCAACCCTCAAAGGCCCACCCCAAAACAAAGGCAGGGAAACAGGCCCATATTAATTAGTAGTAAATGCGAGAATATCCTTTACATGTACTTAAGGCCA
This sequence comes from Cyrtodaria siliqua, assembly GCA_037043455.1. Taxonomy (NCBI): domain Eukaryota; kingdom Metazoa; phylum Mollusca; class Bivalvia; order Adapedonta; family Hiatellidae; genus Cyrtodaria; species Cyrtodaria siliqua. The sequence continues at coordinate 72,439 of JAWPHD010000045.1, forward strand.
AAAGATTTGCACGGTTCATAAAATATACTTAAGGTCAAAAGATTTGCACGGCTCTTTATATTATCATATTTTTCAAATGATTTCAATTTTTCATTCATCATTAGCTGTCGTAATCCAAAGCAATCGCCTTAAACATTGTCACCCGTTTTTCAGTTCAACTGATCACTTCAAGGTTTGATACGTACGATTGAAAATATTAAATTTGGGTATGTTTAGAAGAAATTTTGTTATATTTTATGAACCATGCAAATCTTTTGGCCTTAAGTTTATATTATGGTAAATAGTAACAAGAGCTGTCAGCGCGCTCAACTTTTGGAGGCCTTGTCTATTTACTGGGCAACTAAATTGAAAAAGGGGCATAATTCTGTAAAATTCATAACAGAATTATGGCAATTGTTTGTATGAGTTCCTCTTCTTATCATAGTGAATGAATGTGTAATGTTTCTGTCAAGCAGTTGCTGAGAAATGAGCGTACCGAAAAAGGTTAACAAAGAAATTGACTAAGTACAAAAAGGGGCACAACTGTGTCACAATAGGTTGCAGAGTTATATGACTTGCCTGCATGTATCATGGTATCTATTTATACTGAATACATAGGTGAAGTTTTATTGAGTTGTGCCAGGCGTTTTCTGAGATATGAGCTTATCGAAAAAGTTTAACCAAGAAATAGACTAAGTATGAAAAGGGGCATAACTTTTACCAAAATAGGTTGCAGAGTTGTGTGACTTAATCTACCAACACTGAATACATGTGTAAAGTTTCATTGAATTCTGCCATGCTGCTAAGATATGAGCTTACCGAAAAGGTTAACTAAAGGTAATGGGAACGCCGACGCCGGGGCGAGTAGAATAGCTTGCCTTTTCTGCAAAAAACGTATTTGGTATTCAAACCTTGCAATTCTTTTTCACTCCAAGCTCGAAACCAATCCATGGACGTAAAGGGACACTGCCAATAAGTAAAGCATATATTGACCATAAGCAAATAACTGTCTGATTTGTATTCAGTGAAACGTATACATGGAAACGTGAGCATAGACCCGCATAAAATATGTTTAATAAATTCTTCAGTTTGAAAAAAAAATGGATTTAGTGCATTAGGTTTTGGTTACAGTATGTATTGCATCACCTAGCTGTCCCATCTAGCTCAAATCAGGAGTGTGTTCATCTTACCTGCAAGTGTAACTATGTCTCCCACCCAGGAAGAGGAGGAGACATATTGTGTTTGCTCTGTCTGTCTGTCCATCTGTCTGTCCATCCATCTGTCCAACTGACACAAATGTTGTCGCCGCTGCTCCTCCTAAACCGCTTGTTGGATATCAATGAAAATTGGCAGGAAGCATCGGTTTAATGTCTAGTTGTGCATTTCTTGTTTGTGTTCCAGTTCGATGATTTTTGACAGAGTTATGGCCCTTTGACATTTTAACTTTAAATTTGTCTTCACTCCTTCAAAAACGCTTGTTGTATTTCGACAAAAATTGGCAGGAGGCATCAGTATGATGTCTAGTTATGCATATTGCGTTTGTGTTCCATTTTTATGATTTCTGACATTGTTAGGGTCCTTTGACATTTTGACTTTAAATGTGTTGTCGCCACTACTCCTCCTAAACCGAATGTTGGATATTGACAAAAATTGGCAGGAAGCATCGGTATGATGCCATACTGTGCATATTGCGTTTGTGTTCTGGTTCAATGATTTTCGACGGAGTTATGTCCCATTGAGATTTTAACTTTATATTTGTTGTCTACGCTACTCCTGAACTGCTTGTTAGATTTCGATGAAATTTGATAGGAAGCCTTGGTATGATTTCTGGTTTACATAATTATTGTCATGTTTGTTTTCGGTAAGATGTTTTTTGATGGAGTTATGGCCCTTTGACATTTTAACTTTAAATTTGTTGTAGCCGCTATTCCTCCTAAATCACTTGTTATACCGTACTGCCACAGGCGGAAGTGGGATATAGTAATTCCATCCGTCTGTCTGTACATACATCAATACATACGTAAGAACATCCCTGCTGCCATCCGTCCCATTTCGTGTCCGCTCAATAACTCGAAAACTACTAACGGGACTCCAATCAAATTTCACACAATAATAGAGGGCAATGAGAGGATGTGCAGAGGGCAATAACCATAATTCTGCCTTCATGAAAATTGGAGTTATTGCCCTTTGTAATTTTATACGTATAATTTGTGTCTGCTCCATAACTCGAAATCTACTAATTCGACTGCAATGAAATTTGCACAATGATAGAGGGCCATGAGAGGACATGCAGAGTGCAAAAACCATAACCCTGTTTTCATTTAAATTAGAGTTATGATGTCTAGTTGTGCATATCCCGTATGCTTTTCGGTTCAGTAATGTTTGACGGAGTTATGGCCCTTTGACATTTTAATTTTAAATTTGTTGTCGCTGCTACTCTTCCTAAACCGCTTGTTAGATTCACATTAATATGTTCCTACCACAACCAGGTCAGTATGAATGACCATGACCTACTTTTTGGACTAAGTTAATTAACAATGAAGTTTTGTTTTATGTGATTGATAGTGCTACAGCGGTGCATCCGTGTCCTATATTTTCTAGTTTTACTATAGCTTTTGTCTTTTCATGTTTCACATTTTTATGCTCCCCAAGGAGCGAGCATATAGTTGCCGCTTTGTCCGTATGCCCAGTCTTGTGTCCGTGTGTCCATCACACTTTCTTGTCTGGAGCATATCTTCAAAACTACTAATGAGACTGCACTGAAACTTCACACAATGATAGAGGGCAATGAGAGGAAGTGCAGAGTGCAAGAACCATAACTCTGTCATCATTCAAATTAGAGTTATTGCCCTTTGTAATTTTATACTTAGATTTTTTATCTCGAGCATAAACTACTAATGAAACTGCAAATAGAAAAGTGCTGAGTGATACAAGGCCATATGATAAGTTGAGGATACATTTCGGGGAGCATCCATCGGTTCTACCGATTTTTTAGTTTATCTTCTCATGTTACATAAAACAATTTTACACATATCCTTAATGTTATCCAAAAATGTTCCCTGTCCACTTCCAAACATATCTTAACAAGGTTGCACTCTAATCACTATCAAACTGATCTTAACTGGGTTGTGCAGTAGGGGGAGACATCTGTTTTCTCAAAAAAAACTTGTTTTAGTGTGGGCTTGAAGGTCAATCCCACAAAGTGGTACTTTTATTTTGTACTGCTATTGAATTCCATCAAAACATCTTGTTTCTATTTAGTAAATATTCAATAATCGTAGATGTGTAATGTTTGTCAATGAAATTGTTTTGTGTTTTATAAGCTAAAAGATATGGTTAATGTAGCTTTAAGTCATGTAATATTTTGTTCACATTTACAAAATACAAAATTGCAGCTGAAAGTGTTATTAATCAAACGAACAATCCTCAAGTTTTCAGGTAACAGAACAAAATTATAAAAGTCACATAATCCTTTGTATGATTCACCCCATATAATCTTTTTCCCCATTGTAATAATTATATGTTTACTATTATTTGTACTCGAGAGATCTCTCCTCTCTGCCATTAAATAATAGTTTTAATCAATGTGCATTTTAATACCTTTTTATTCTTTTTTTTCAGTAAATACATCATTTTAATCTTAATACGCATTTCGCTTGTAACTTTCAGCTGACAAATAGTTTATAAATGTTGCCGCTTCTTAGTTCTACTTCATTCTATATTTAATTAAACTTATTCTGACTGTTAAACAAGGTTTTCTTGATTTCAGAGTTGGATTTGTTATGAAATATTTAATGCTATTTATTTTCTTCGTATTTCTTCAAAAAATAATTTAAAAATGATGTTATTACCTGAAGATATATGGTTAATATTTTGGCTCCATTGCTCATCTGTCTTAAAGACTAGTCTTCCAAAATCCATTGCAAAATGCAAATCTTTAACCAAATATCTCTGTATGAAAACATTTTGTATTTCTACTAAGTTTCATACAGTTATGGAGCCATGTCTGTGATAATATAATGAAGATCATTGAAGGCTTATGAGGTAGTTGTCTGGCAAGATTGTCTAATATTTATTTTGTTCTAATTATATTGTATCCAAAACTGTAAAAAGATTGGAGAGTGAGTTTTGACATTTTATCCTGTTTAAAATGTTTTATAATTATTGCTTTGTATTTTGTATCAGAAACAGGGTCATACCTTATTTCATAAATGAATAATCCACCTTTCTCAGTTTGTGTTCAACAGGTCAATATATTCGTTATGTCTTCATTTTAATAAAATTGACCCCACTATATACCCCTAGTTAACCTGTTCCAGTCTCTTATCTCCAACTCACTGCTCTCCCAGTCTATGTCTTTGTCACTCCAGAATCAATCCTTTATTTCCCACATCCCCTGTTTCACTGTCCACTGCTCACAGCTCCTATTTTACTGTCCACTGCTCACAGCTCCTTTTTCACTGTCCATTGCTCACAGCTCCTATTTTACTGTCCACTGCTCACAGCTCCTTTTCACTGTCCACTGCTCACAGCCCCTGTTTCACTGTTCACTGCTCACAGCCCCTGTATCACTGTCCACTGCTCACATCCCCTGTTTTGCTGTCAGTGGTCACAGTCCCTGTTCAACTGTCCACTGCTCACAGCTCCTATTTCACTGTCCACTGCTCACAGCCCCTGTTTCACTGTCCACTGCTCACAACTCCTGTTTCACTGTCCACTGCTCACAGCCCCTGCTTCACTGTCTACTGCTCACATCCCATGTTTCAATGTCCACTGCTCACAGCCCCTGTTTCACTGTCCACTACTCACAGCTCCTTGTTCACTGCTGGCAGCCCCTGTTTCACTGACCACTGGTCACAGCTCCTGTTTAACTGTCCACTGCTCACAGCTCCAGTTTCACTGTCCAATGGTCAAAGCTCCTATTTAACTGTCCACTGCTCACAGCCCCTGTTTCACTGTCGACTGGTCACAGTTCCTGTTTCACTGTCCACTGCCTACAGCACCTGTTTCACTGTCCACTGCCTACAGCACATGTTTCACCGTCCACTAACTACAGCACCTGTTTCACTGTCCACTGCATACAGCATCTGTTTCACTGTCCACTGCCTACAGCACCTGTTTCACTCCACTGCCTACAGCATCTGTTTCACTGTCCACTGCCTACAGCATATGTTTCACTCACCACTACCTACAGCTCCTGTTCCACTGTCCACTACCTACAGCACCTGTTTCACTGTCAACTACCTACAGCACCTGTTTCACTGTCCACTGCCTACAGCACCTGTTTCAAAGTCCACTGCCTACAGCACCTGTTTCACTGTACACTGCCTACAGCACCTGTTTCACTCTCCACTGCCTACAGCACCTGTTTCACTGTTCACTATTTAAAGCACCTGTTCCACTCTCCACTGCCTACAGCACCTGTTTCACTCTCCACTGCCTGCAGCACCTGTTTCACTCTCCACTGCCTACAGCACCTGTTTCACTCTACACTGCCTACAGCACCTGTTTCACTGTTCACTGCCTACAACACATGTTTCACTCTCCACTGCCTACAACACCTGTTTCACTCTCCACTCTGGGGCGTCCGTGGCTGAGTGGTTAACGTCTCTGACTTCAAATCACTTGCCCCTCACCGCTGTAGGTTCGATCCCTCAGGGGCCTAGGAATCTTTATGTGAGGAAGCTATCCAGCTGGCTTGCGGAACGTCGGTGGTTCTACCCGCCCGTGCACGAAAATTGCCCGGAGGGGCACCTGGGGGTCTTCCTCCACCAATGGAAGCTGGAAAGTCGCCATACGACCTTAGCTGTTGGTGCGACTATAAAATCCAATTCGATCAATCACTCTCCAGTGCCTACAGCACCTGTTCCACTCTCCACTGCCTACAGCACCTGTTTCACTCTTCATTGCCTACAGCACCTGTTTGAGTCTCCACTGCCTACATCACCTGTCTCACTCTCCACTGCCTACAGCACCAGTTTCATTGTCCACTCCTACAGCACCTGTTTCACTCTCCACTGCCTACAGCACCTGTTCACTGTCTACTACTTACAGCACCTGTTTCACTGTCCACTGCCTACAGCACCTGTTCCACTCTCCACTACTTACAGCACCTGTTTCACTCTCCACTACCTACAGCACCTGTTTCACTGTCCACTGCCTACAGCACCTGTTTCACTCTCCACTGCTTACAGCACCTGTTTCACTCTCCACTGCCTACAGCACCTGTTTCACTGTCCACTGCCAACAGCACCTGTTTCACTGTCCACTGCCTACAGCACCTGTTTCACTGTCCACTATGTAAAGCACCTGTTTCACTCTCCACTACCTACAATACCTGTTTCACTCTCCACTGCCTACACCACCTGTTTCACTCTACACTGCCTACATCACCTGTTTCACTGTCCACTGCCTACAGCACCTGTTTCACTCTCCACTGCCTACATCACATGTTTCACTCTCCACCACTGCCTACAGCATCTGTTTCACTGTCCACTACTTACAGCACCTGTTTCACTGACCACTATTTAAAGCACCTGTTTCACTGTCCACTACTTACAGCACCTGTTTCACTGTCCACTGCCTGCAGCACCTGTTTCACTGTACACTACTTACAGCACCTGTACCACTCTCCACTGTCTACAGCACCTGTTTCACTCTACACTGCCTAAAGCACCTGTTCCACTCTCCACTGCCTACAGCACCTGTTTCACTCTCCACTACCTACAGCACCTGTTTCACTCTCGACAGCCTACATCACCTGTTTCACTCTCCACTGCCTACAGCACCTGTTTCACTGTCGACTGCTTACAGCACCTGTTTCACTGTCCACTACTTACAGCACCTGTTTCACTGTCCACTATTTAAAGCACCTGTTTCACTGTCCACTTCTTACAGCACCTGTTTCACTGTCCACTACTTACAGCACCTGATTCACTTTTCACTATTTAAAGCACCTGTTTCACTGTCCACTACTTACAGCACCTGTTTCACTGTCCACTGCCTACAGCACCTGTTTAACTCTCCACTGCCTACAGCACCTGTTTCACTCTCCACTGCCTACAGCACCTGTTTCACCCTCCACTGCCTACAGCACCTGTTTCACTCTCCACTGCCTAAAGCACCTGTTTCACTGTCCACTGCCTACAGCACCTGTTTCACTCTCCACTGCCTACAGCACCTGTTTCACTCTCCACTACCTACATCACCTGTTCAACTCTCCACTGCCTACAGCACCTGTTTCACTCTCCGCTGCCTACAGCACCTGTTTCGCTGTCCACTACCTACAGCTCCTGTTTCGCTGTCCACTACCTACAGCACCTGTAACACTGTCCACTGCCTACAGCACCTGTTTCACTGTCCACTGCCTACAGAACCTGTTTCACTGTCCACTGCCTATGGCACCTGTTTCACTGTCCACTGCCTACAACACCTGTTTCACTGTCCACTGCCTACGGCACCTGTTTCACTGTCCACTGCCTATGGCACCTGTTTCACTGTCCACTGCCTACGGCACCTGTTTCACTGTCCACTACTTACGACAACTGTTTCACTGTCCACTACCTACGGCACCTGTTTCACTGTCCACTACCTACGGCACCTGTTTCACTGTCCACTGCCTACGGCACTTGTTTCACTGTCCACTGCCTACGGCACCTGTTTCACTGTCCACTGCCTATGGCACCTGTTTCACTGTCCACTGCCTACGGCACCTGTTTCACTGTCCACTGCCTACGGCACCTGTTGCACTGTCCACTACCTACCGCACCTGTTTCACTGTCCACTACCTACGGCACCTGTTTCACTGTCCACTACCTACGCCACCTGTGTCACTGTCCACTACCTACGGCACCTGTTTCACTGTCCACTACCTACGGCACCTGTTTCACTGACCACTACTTACGGCACCTGTTTCACTGTCCACTACCTACGGCACCTGTTTCACTGTCCACTACCTACGGCACCTGTTTCACTGTCCACTACCTACGGCACCTGTTTCAATGTCCACTACTTACGGCACCTGTTTCACTGTCCACTACCTACGGCACACGTTTTACTGTCCACTGCCTACAACACCTGTTTCACTGTCAACTGCCTACAGCACCTGTTTCACTCTCCACTGCCTACAGCACCTGTTTCACTGTACACTGCCTACAACACCTTTTTCTCTCTCCAATGCCTACAGCACCTGTTTCACTGTCCACTACCTACATCACCTGTTTCGCTGTCTACTGCCTACAACACCTGTTTTGCTCTCCACTACCTACAGCATCTGTTTCACTCTCCACTGCCTACAACATCTGTTTCACTCTCCACTGCCTACAGCACCTGTTTCACTGTCCACTGCCTACAGCATCTTTTTCACTCACTGTCCACTGCCTACAACACCTGTTTCACTGTCCACTATTTAAAGCACCTGTTTCACTGTCCACTACTAACAGCACCTGTTTCACTGTCCATTACTTACAGCACCTGTTTCACTGTCCACTACTTACAGCACCTGTTTCACTGTCCACTATTTAAAGCACCTGTTTCACTGTCTACTACTTACAACACCTGTTTCACTCTCCACTGCCTACAGCACCTGTTTCACTGTCCACTACCTACATCACCTGTTTAACACCTGTTTCACTGTCCACTACTTTCATCACCTGTTTCGCTGTCTACTGCCTACAACACCTGTTTCGCTGTCCACTACCTACAGCACCTGTTTCACTCTCCACTGCCTATAACACCTGTTTCACTGTCTATTACTTACAGTACCTGTTTTACTGTCCACTACTTACAGCACCTGTTTCAGTGTCCACTATTTAAAGCACCTGTTTCACTGTCCACTACCTACAGCACCTGTTTCACTGTCCACTACTTACAGCACCTGTTTCACTGTCTATTACTTACAGCACCTGTTTTACTGTCCACTACTTACAGCACCTGTTTCAGTGTCCACTATTTAAAGCACCTGTATCACTGTCTACTACTTACATCACCTGTTTCATTGTCCACTGCCTACAGCACCTGTTCCACTCTCCACACTTACAGCACCTGTTTCACTCTCTAATACTTACAGCACCTGTTTCACTGTCCACTGCCTACAGCACCTGTTTCACTCTCCACTGCCAACAGCACCTGTTTCACTCTCCACTGCCTACAGCACCTGTTTCACTCTCCACTGCCTACAGCACCTGTTTCACTCTCCACTGCCTACAGCACCTGTTTCACTGTCCACTATTTAAAGCACCTGTTTCACTCTCCACTGCCTACAACGCCTGTTTCACTCTCCATTGCCTACAGCACCTGTTTCACTCTACACTGCCTACAGCACCTGTTTCACTGTCCACTGCCTACAGCACCTGTTTCACTCTCCACTGCCTACATCACATGTTTCACTGTCCACTACTTACAGCACCTGTTTCACTGTCCACTATTTAAAGCACCTGTTTCACTGTCCACTACTTACAGCACCTGTTTCACTGTCCACTGCCTGCAGCACCTGTTTCACTGTACACTACTTACAGCACCTGTACCACTCTCCACTGTCTACAGCACCTGTTTCACTCTACACTGCCTAAAGAACCTGTTCCACTCTCCACTGCCTACAGCACCTGTTTCACTCTCCACTGCCTACAGCACCTGTTTCACTCTCCACGGCCTACAGCACCTGTTTCACTCTCCACTGCCAACAGCACCTGTTACACTCTCCACTGCCTACAGCACCTGTTTCACTCTCCACTGCCTACAGCACCTGTTTCACTGTCCACTATTTAAAGCACCTGTTTCACTCTCCACTGCCTACAACGCCTGTTTCACTCTCCATTGCCTACAGCACCTGTTTCACTCTACACTGCCTACAGCACCTGTTTCACTGTCCACTGCCTACAGCACCTGTTTCACTCTCCACTGCCTACATCACATGTTTCACTGTCCACTACTTACAGCACCTGTTTCACTGACCACTACTTAAAGCACCTGTTTCACTGTCCACTACTTACAGCACCTGTTTCACTGTCCACTGCCTGCAGCACCTGTTTCACTGTACACTACTTACAGCACCTGTACCACTCTCCACTGTCTACAGCACCTGTTTCACTCTACACTGCCTAAAGAACCTGTTCCACTCTCCACTGCCTACAGCACCTGTTTCACTCTCCACTGCCTACAGCACCTGTTTCACTCTCCACGGCCTACAGCACCTGTTTCACTCTCCACTGCCAACAGCACCTGTTTCACTGCTTACAGCACCTGTTTTTAAAGCACCTGTTTCACTGTCGACTACTTACAGCACCTGTTTCACTGTCCACTACTTACAGCACCTGATTCACTTTCCACTATTTAAAGCACCTGTTTCACTGTCCACTACTTACAGCACCTGTTTCACTGTCCACTGCCTACATCACCTGTTTTACTCTCCACTGCCTACAGCACCTGTTTCACTCTCCACTGCCTACATCACCTGTTTCACTGTACACTGCCTACAGCACCTGTTTCACTGTCCACTGCCTACAGCACCTGTTTCACTGTCCACTGCCTACAGCACCTGTTTCACTCTCTGCTGCCTATAGCACCTGTTTCACTCTCCACTGCCTACATCACCTGTTCCACTCTCCACTGCCTACATCACCTGTTTCACTGTCCACTGCCTACAGCACCTGTTTCACCACTGTCCACTGCCTACAGCACCTGTTTCACTGTCCACTACCTACAACACCTGTTTCACTGTCCCCTACCTACAACACCTGTTTCACTGTCCACTACCTACAGCACCTGTTTCACTGTCCACTACCTACAGCACCTGTTTCACTGTCCACTACTTACGGCACCTGATTCACTGTCCACTACCTACGGCACCTGTTTCACTGTCCACTACCTATGGCAGCTGTTTCACTGTCCACTACCTACGACACCTGTTTCAATGTCCACTACTTACGGCACCTGTTTCACTGTCCACTACCTAGGGCACATGTTTTACTGTCCACTGCCTACAGCACCTGTTTCTCTGTCCACTGCCTACAGCACCTGTTTCACTCTCCACTGCCTACAGCACCTGTTTCACTGTCCACTACCTACAGCACCTTTTTCACTGTACACTATTTAAAGCACCTGTTTCACTGTCCACTGCCTACAGCACCTGTTTCACTCTCCACTGCCTACAGCACCTGTTTCACTCTCCACTGCCTACAGCACCTGTTTCACTGTCCACTGCCTACAGCACCTGTTTCACTCTCCACTGCCTAAAGCACCTGTTTCACTGTCTACTGCCTACAGCACCTGTTTCACTCTTCACTGCCTACAGCACCTGTTTCACTCTCCACTACCTACAGCACCTGTTTATCTGTCCACTGCCTACAACACCTGTTTCGCTGTCCACTACCTACAGCACCTGTTTCACTCTCCACTGCCTACAACACCTGTTTCACTCTCCACTGCCTACAGCACCTGTTTCACTCTCCACTGCCTACAGCATCTGTTTCACTCACTGTCCACTGCCTAAAACACCTGTTTTACTGTCCACTACCTACAGCACCTGTTTCACTGTCCACTATTTAAAGCACCTGTTTCACTGTCCACTACTTACAGCACCTGTTTCACTGTCCACTACTTACAGCACCTGTTTCACTGTCCAATACTTACAGCACCTGTTTCACTGTCCACTGCCTATAACACCTGTTTCACTCTCCACTACCTACAGCACCTGTTTCACTCTGCACTACTTACGGCACCTGTTTAACTGTCCACTACCTACGGCACCTGTTTCACTGTCCACTACCTATGGCAGCTGTTTCACTGTCCACTACCTACGACACCTGTTTCACTGTCCACTACTTACGGCATCTGTTTCACTGTCCACTACCTACGGCACATGTTTTACTGTCCACTGCCTACAGCACCTGTTTCACTGTACACTATTTAAAGCACCTGTTTCACTGTCCACTGCCTACAGCACCTGTTTCACTCTCCACTGCCTACAGCACCTGTTTCACTCTCCACTGCCTACAGCACCTGTTTCACTCTCCACTGCCTACAGCACCTGTTTCACTGTCCACTGCCTACAGCACCTGTTTCACTCTCCACTGCCTAAAGCACCTGCTTCACTGCCCACTGCCTACAGCACCTGTTTCACTCTCCACTGTCTACAGCACCTGTTTCACTCTCCAATACCTACAGCACCTGTTTCGCTGTCCACTGCCTACAACACCTGTTTCGCTGTCCACTACCAACAGCACCTGTTTCACTCTCCACTGCCTACAACACCTGTTTCACTCTCCACTGCCTACAGCATCTGTTTCACTCTATACTGCCTACAGCATCTGTTTCACTCACTGTCCACTGCCTAAAACACCTGTTTCACTGTCCACTACCTACAGCACCTGTTTTGCTGTCCACTACCTACAGCACCTGTTTCATTGTCCACTGCCTACAACACCTGTTTCACTCTCCACTGCCTACAGCACCTGTTTTACTCTCCACTGCCTACAGCACCTGTTTCACTGTCCACTGCCTACAGCACCTGTTTCACTCTCCACTGCCTAAAGCACCTGTTTCACTGTCCACTGCCTACAGCACCTGTTTCACTCTCCACTGCCTACTGCACCTGTTTCACTCTCCACTACCTACAGCACCTGTTTCGCTGTCCACTGCCTACAACACCTGTTTTGCTGTCCACTACCTACAGCACCTGTTTCACTCTCCACTGCCTACAACACCTGTTTCACTCTCCACTGCCTACAGCACCTGTTTTACTCTCCACTGCCTACAGCATCTGTTTCACTCACTGTCCACTGCCTAAAACACCTGTTTCACTGTCCACTACCTACAGCACCTGTTTCACTGTCCACTATTTAAAGCAATTGTTTCACTGTCCACTACTTACAGCACCTGTTTCACTGTCCATTACTTACAGCACCTGTTTCACTGTCCACTACTTACAGCACCTGTTTCACTCTCCACTATTTAAAGCACCTGTTTCACTGTCCAATACTTACATTACCTGTTTCACTGTCCACTGCATATAACACTGTTTCACTCTCCACTACCTACAGCACCTGTTTCACTCCACTGCCTACAACTCCTGTTTCACTCTCCACTGCCTACAGCACCTGTTTCACTGTCCACTGCCTACAGCACCTGTTTCACTGTCCACTGCCTACAACACCTGTTTCACTGTCCACTATCTACAGCACCTGTTTCACTGTCCACCGACCTGACTTACACTTATCTGTGCAGCCTTACTTATTGCAAACATTAAACTTTTTCTAGTAGTTCCTTTTAAAACATTCATTAATTTGGTTTTCAAAATCTTTGCCATGATCATCATTATGTTTGTTTGAATTCTGTAATCAATTCTGTTTGCTATAACATTCTGTGGGAGTTAATACTGGGGAGTTAATACTGGGGAGATATGGCAGTGCATTACATGTGATATTGTCTACCCTCAGTAAATCATCATCCAGTGTTGGCAACTCTAGAGGTGCTAACATTGAATCAATATCTAAATGTGAGCATCTTAAATCAGTGATTGTGTTAAAATATTGTTTCATTTTGTTGACAATTAACCCACTACGTATATATAGTGGAGTTCTTTCTTTGAATTATGACCATTCCATTAATGTGACAAAGGGGTGTTTTGAGGGAAATGACTGATCAGCAGTCAGACATTGTAAACTCTGATCAGCCTGTGAGTTACTCTGAGTTTACAATGGACACAAAGGCTGTTATAGTCATGCTTAGTGGGTTAAGGGTTAAAGCAGATTAGCAAATAATGTATGTTTTTACTTTCACTTATAAAAATATTGTGTGAAGACATAACCTAGTAACCCAGCTGATACTGATGTCTTTGCATTGCAATTTTGTGGATATGTTTTAATTCTAATAAGGTTATGGCTTAAATATGATAAGGTAAGTTTCCTTACAGTTAATTGCATTCCATTTATGTTTATTCTTCATCCATATGCAATTGCATTTCATCTTTATAAATAAATATTACTAATGTAGCACCAGGGTATTACCATTGCATTACTAATGTAGCACCAGCATATTGTCAGAATTTACGACACTTACCCCAGTATATTGTCAGAGCTTTACAACAGTAACACCAGCATATTTATAAAGTGTTATGCTAATGTAGCATCAGAGTATATGTCAGACCTTAACTAATGTAGCACCAGCATATTGTCTGAGCTTTACTGATGTAGCATTAGCATATTGTCAAAGCTTTACTGATGTAGTAACAGCATATTTTCGAGTTTGTCTGATATAGCACCAGCATATTGTCAGAGCTTTACTGATGTAACATCAGCATATTGTCAGAGCTTTACTAATGTAGTAACAACATATTGTCAGAGCTTTACTAAAGTAGCAACAGCATATTGGCAGAGCTTTACTGATGTAGCACCAGCATATTGTCAGAGCTTCACTAAGGTAGCACCAGCATATTGTCACAGCTTTTCTAATGTAGTACCAGCATATTATCTGAGCTTTACTAATGTAGCACCAGCATATTGTCAGAGAATTACTAATGTAGTACCAGCATATTGTCAAAGCTTTACTAATGTAGCATCAGCCTATTGTCAGAGCTTTACTGATAAAGCATCAGCCTATTGTCAGAGCTTTACTCATGTAGCACCAGCATATTGTCAGAGCTTTACTAATGTAGCACCAGCCTATTGTCAGAGCTTTACTGATGTAGCACCAGCAAATTGTCAGAGCTTTACTAATGTAGCACCAGCATATTGTCAGAGCTTTACTGATGTAGCACCATCATATTGTCAGAGCTTTATTGATGTAGAATCAGCATATTGTCAGAGCATCAGAGCTTTATTGTTGTAGCATCAGCATATTGTCAGAGCTTTACTGATATAGTACCAGCATATTGTCAGAGCTTTACTAATGTAGTACCAGCATATTTTGTCACAGCTGTACTAATGTAGCACCAGCATATTGTCACAGCTTTACTGATGTAGCATCAGCATATTATCAGAGCTTTACTGGTTAGTACCAGCATCTTGTTAGAGGTTTACTGATGTAGCATCAGCATATTGTCAAAGCTTTACTAATGTAGTGCCAGTGTATTGTCACAGCTGTACTAATGTAGCCCCAACATATTGTCAGAGTTTTACTAATGTAGTACCAGCATATTGTCAAAGCTTTACTAATGTAGTACCAGCATATTGTCAAAGCTTTACTAATGTAGTACCAGCATATTGTCAAAGCTTTACTAATGTAGTACCAGCATATTGTCAAAGTTTTACTTATGTAGTACCAGCATATTGTCGGAGCTTTACTAATGTAGTATGAGTGTATTGTCACAGCTTTACTAATGTAGTATGAGTGTATTGTCACAGCTGTACTAATGTAGCACCAACATATTGTCAAAGTTTTACTAATGTAGCACCAGCATATTGTCGGAGCTTTATTAATGTAGTATGAGTGTATTGTCACAGCTTTACTAATGTAGTACCAGCATATTGCCGTAGCTTTACTAAAGTAGTACCAGCATATTGTCAAAGTTTTACTAATGTAGCACCAGCATATTGTCGGAGCTTTACTAAAGTAGTACCAGCATATTGTCAGAGCTTTACTAATGTAGTATGAGTGTATTGTCACAGCTGTACTAATGTAGCACCAACATATTGTCAAAGTTTTACTAATGTAGCACCAGCATATTGTCGGAGCTTTATTAATGTAGTATGAGTGTATTGTCACAGCTTTACTAATGTAGTACCAGCATATTGCCGTAGCTTTACTGATGTAGCACCAGCATATTGTCAGAGCCTTACTGATGTAGCATCAGCCTATTGTCAAAGCTTTACTGATGTAGCACCAGCATATTGTCAAAGCTTTACTAATATAGTACCAGCATATTGTCGGAGCTTTACTTATGTAGTATGAGTGTATTGTCACAGCTTTACTAATGTAGTACCAGCATATTGCCGTAGCTTTACTAAAGTAGTACCAGCATATTGTCAGAGCCTTACTGATGTAGCATCAGCCTATTGTCAAAGCTTTACTGATGTAGCACCAGCATATTGTCAAAGCTTTACTAATGTAGTACCAGCATATTGTCGGAGCTTTACTAATGTAGTATGAGTGTATTGTCACAGCTTTACTAATGTAGTACCAGCATATTGCCGTAGCTTTACTGATGTAGCACCAGCATATTGTCAGAGCCTTACTGATGTAGCATCAGCCTATTGTCAAAGCTTTACTGATGTAGCACCAGCATATTGTCAGAGCTTTACTAATGTAGCACCAGCATATTGTCAGAGCTTTACTAATGTAGCACCAGCATAGTGTCAGAGCTTTACTAATGTAGTACCAGTATATTGTCTAAGCTTTATGAATATAGTACCAGTGTATTGTCAGAGCTTTACTGATGTAGTACCATCATATTTTCAGAGCTTTACTAAATAAATGTAGTACCAACATTTTATCGGAGCTTTACTAATGTAGTACCAGCATATTTACAGAGCTTTACTGGTGTAGTACCAGCATATTGTCAGAGCTTTAATAATATAATACCAGCATTTTGTCAGAACTTTACTAATGTAGTACCTGTATATTTGCAGAGCTTTACTGATGTAGTACTAGCATATTCTCAGAGTTTTACGGATGTAGTACCAGCATATTGTCAGAGCTTTACTAATGTAGTACCAGCATATTGTCAGAGCTTTTCTAATGTAGCACCAGCATATTACCAGAGTTTACTTATGTAGTGTCAGTCAGAGCTTTGCTAATTTAGGACCAGTTTATGAATATTGGCATTACAGTTTATCCAATAAACATGGCATATTTCTGCAGGATTGTGAGAGGAGGGGCAGCAGGGGCAGCGTGTTTGGTACATTAGGAATCAGTGAGGCACATCAACCACAGAGGAGGGCCAGCTTCCAGGCATTAGGCGAAAGTGTGGTAGGATATTTCTACATTTTTGTGTAACAATGAATGTGTCTTAAAGGACTTTCTCTCTAGTTTATTAGTGAGTATGACCTGTGGCATTTAATGCTATGTTTGAATTATGGTGTTAAATGTTCAGTGTACTATTAGACAACTATTTTTTTTACCAGAATTATAAGCATTTTCTTTGTTTATTTCACCATTTATATTGCATTAGGCAGACAAACTAGATTTTGACTTTTGGGTATACAGGATGTCTTTGAGTCTTGTGTAATGTATTTCAATATATATGTTTATCACATAACTTCCCTTGTTGGCAGTGTCGAACACCCATTTAATATTCTATTGTATGACACACTTGTAATACAACCATGACACACTTGTAATACAACCTGGAACGATTTTGATTGGTTGAGTTAAACCTGTAACACTACGCAAGTTTATTAACTGAAACTATTTTATTTATTACAAATTCACCCAGATCTGAGTCATAAACTTGTTATTTGTGACAGCTTATAAAAATAATGCACGTTATACAAAACATTGTTGTTGGTTTGTTAAAAAGGTTGGCGCAAACTGCTATTTTGTAAAGAGGTAAAACACAAACTCTTTTATACGCAACGTTATGTGTGAGACGCGACGTTATGACATCACATATTTTATGACGTTTTGGAGCTAAAGTGTGTCTGACGTCGTGGCTGTTCTATGTCCATCTGAATTAATTTTTACTAATTTGATTGCAATGTTATGTGATAAGAGGATCTTAAACTCTTTCCCATTCCATATAAGATTTATGAAACTCGTTATGAATTATTTTTAATTTTAACTCAGCAAAAGGCTCGTTAAAATTAAAATAATTCATAACTTGTTTCATAAATCTTATATGAAATGGGAACTCGTTTAAGATCCTCTATATATTAAAAGTATACCTATTACAGATATTGCATCCGAAAAATGCTAGCTCATGGGGGCATTGAAGTACTTTCATTGATTTTATTTGTCTGTTGATTCTTTTTATCTGACTTTAAAACTAACTTTGTGATGAATAATTATGGAATATGTGTTTGTGGATTCGTCTGATTAATGTCTGTATTAAAAGATCTCAGTTATGAAGAAAGACTTTCAGCTTTAAATATGCACTCCTTGAACAGAGACGTGTCAGAGGCGATCTCATCGAAAAATTCAAGATATTGAAACAATATGAAGTTATTTAAGCCAAGGCTTGTAAAAAGACTGTCTTTGAGACAAAACTTCTTCAGCATATCAGTCATAAATCACTGGAACAATCTTCCACAGAGTATAGTTGAAGCACTGGCAGATCACTAATGAATATGGGACAAAAGAGACATTGCCTAATCTTTAAATTCCCATAAAAATGTAAATGTAAATAAAAATTGAAGGTTCAGTTCTGATGTTTTTACGATCAGAACCTTTCTGAAGACATTGGTGAAAGAAGCTTATGTGTTTGATTTGCCTAAATCAACTCCTAATATATATTTTATAGGCTTAGTTTAGGTCACCTAAACCAAAGTGAGATTTTTGGACCACATTTTGCATGTTGTCCGACGTCAGCAACTTTTGGTAAAACGTCTTATCATAAGAAACCACTGTGCCTATTTTGACAAAACTTCACATGGCTGATTCATTTCATGTGTAGACTGGCTAGAGTGGGTGGATGACCTCTTCAGTTTAGGGTCAGTAGGTCAAAAGTCAAGGCCAGATATTTTTTTTTTGTTTACCTTTTACTATTCCATGCATAAATTGGGTTTGGTATACATAATTCTTTGTTTCTGCAACATTGGTATACCTAAATATGCCCTACAGTCTTGAATTTCTTTTATCAATAATCTAAATTTGCAAATTCATTGAAGGTGTGGAGCTCATCGTTGGCTTGGGATAGCAAAGATACTGCGTCTAAAACTTTCTTGCCTCTCCTTACCGCTGCGGGTTTGAATCCCACTGGGAGCTCAACTTGTCAATTGAAAAGTGTTGACTCTTATACAAATACAATTCATTTGTATAGCACAAACATTTTATAATACAATATTCTTTTGCGCTTCACACAGTTATGGATGGTGAGGGTATACAGTGGTCCTACCTGGGAAAAATAGGGTGATCTGTCTCTACCACAAAAAATAATTGACCATCATGTATGGCCTAACATTCTATCAAAGGTGTAAAACACCATTCAAACAAACAAACATCATTGAAGGTCTGCACAGAAATAGCATGACTGAAAAGGAGTGAAATTGCTTACCCTTGTTTTATAAGTTGTAATAGCTTGGAACAACAGCATTAAACAACCATAAACTATTTACTCCCATTCTGTTATGCAAAAAAGTAGTGCAAACATTCTGTGTAGGCCTCTAATGAATCTATGTATTTCGATTATTGATCAAGAATTTTCAAGTCGGTAGACTACAGTAGATACACATATTTATTATCTCGCATTTTCACATGTGTGTCTTTAGCCATGAAGTAGGTAGTGAGCATATATTAGTCACTCCATAAAGTCGACAGCTCTCATTATTTTGAGGGTCAGTAGGTCAAATGTCAAGGTCACCATGACCCGATAATGAAAACCTTGTCAGCATGATAATTCATTAACCACTGAAAGCACATTCTTCAAACTTTATGAATCTTCAATGATAGGATGACCTCTATCTATTTTAGGGCCAGTAGGTCAAAGGTCAAGGTCACCACAAATATCGTGAAAAAAATTATCTGTATAATAACTCTTTAACCTCATCAGACTACATGGATAGACTACCGATAGTCAGCAGATGACTATATTCGTTTTGGGATCAGTAGATCAAAGGTCAAGATCACCATGGCCTGACTGTCTAACTGATAACTCTTCATTCACTATGGCACATATCCAACCTTACAGATGGATGGTTCACAGTGACGGGATGAACCTATTTGGTGTCAGTAGGTCAGAGTTCAAAGTGGTCATCGAGTCCAAGACCCTATCAGGGAAACCTTGTACAATAAATCTTTAATATACGTAGCCATGTTCATCAATCCACACAGATAGACTTCCTTGGTGACCAGGCGACACTATTTATTTTGAGGTCAGTAACTCAAAGGTCAAGGTCACCATGACCCGGTCATGATAAATCATGTCTGCACCATAAATCTTCAACTCTGTTAAGCAATATTTTTTCAAATTTTACACATATACTTGCCATATTGAATGGATGAACGTGACTCATTTTGGGGTAAGGTCCTGTCCGCATGATTCCTTTTCAACCAGTAATGGATGGACCAGCAGGCCCTCATGGTAACCTTTTCTAGTTATTTCTGGCCTACAAACTAAATAAAGCAGTATGCCATTAGAATACATATAAAACATGTAATGATTTCTTCCAGATGCAGTTATTCTCCAGTAAATAGTGCAAACCAGCTGTATATCTGGACATGTGTACTAAAGGAGGATGAGAGGGAATCTTGCTGTGTATAATGGGCATCATCTGAAGCATAGCAGTGGGAGCACATAGAAGGCAGAATGTGCTGGCTTGTGTTGTATATATGTTAGCACTCAGTAAATGGAAGTTCATGGAAACCAAAATGTGCTGGCATGTGTTGTAGAATTCAGTTTATTAAATGGAAGGACTAGAAGTCAAGACATTCTGGCATGTGTTTTAGTCGAAACATGCTGGTATGTGTTTTATAAAACCATTCATTAAATGGGAGCACATTGAAAGCAATATGTGCCGGCATATAATACAATTCATTAAATAGAAGCACATGGAAGCCAACATGCATGTGCTGACATATGTGTTTTCATATTAGCACTCATTAAATTGGAGCACATTGAAGCCAAAACGTGCCGGCATGTGTTTTATAATGCAATTCATTAAATGGAAGCACATGGAGGTCAAATATGTGCCGACATGAGGTTAAATGGGACCACATGGAAACCAAAATGTTTCAGCATGTGTCTTCATATTAGCACTTATTAAATTGAAGCACATCGAGGCCAAACCTTGCCGGCATGTTTTTTATAATACAATTCATTAAATGGAAGTACATTGGGAGCACATATGGAGGCCAAACTTTGTCGGAATGTGTTTTATAATACCATTCATTAAATGGAAGTACATGGAAGCCAAAATGTGCCGGCATGTGTTTTATAATACAATTCATTAAATGGAAGCACATGGAAGCCAAAATGTGTTTTATAATATGTCATAAAATGAGAGCACTTGGAGCCTTTACCAAAATGACTGCCACAACATTTAGTTGGTCCTAACCAAAGTTCATTTTGATAAGGATGTCAAACATGGCCATTTTTGTTTACATAGAGTTATATAGGAAAAACTTGTGGCGACTACTCCTCTGAGAATAGGTGAAGGATTTTCATGAAACTTAACAGAAATCGTGCTCTTGATGTCTAGGTGATCCTAGCAAAATTTCAGGTCGGACAGAAATTCAAGAAGGCCGCCATGGCTAAAAATAGATTTTTAAAAAACTTTTTCTAAAATGTTCAGCATGACATGATGTTGGTCCTTGTTGAAATTTATTTTGATTCGACATTAAACATGGCTGCCCATGGCCATCTTTGTTTACATAGAGTTATATAGTAAAAACTTGTAGCGACTACTCCTCTGAAACTACTTGACAGATTTTCATGAAACCTCACAGGAATGCTGATCTAGCTATCAAAACCTATCAGTAGAGCTTCAAGGTCATTGATCTCTTGTTATATTAGCACTCATTAAATGGAAGCACATGGAAGCCAAAATGGGCCAGCATGTGTTTTATAATACCATTCATTAAATGGGGGCACATGAAAGCCAAATATACCAGCATGTTTTGTACATGTGTTTGTATTATAACACACAGTTAAGGTACGACATCTTCAGTACAAACAAGAATAGTGTGATATGTAACCATGCCATTTTTTATGATAAGTGAACATGCCATTCTAGTTTAATAAGTGAACATGCCATTTTAGTCTGATAAGTAAAGATCTCATTCTAGTCTGATATCTAAAGATGCCATTCTAGTCTATAGGATAGGTGACCTCCCCCACACCCACAACAGATCTCATTCTAGTCTGATATCTAAAGATGCCATTCTAGTCTATAGGATAGGTGACCTCCCCCACACCCACAACCCCCCCCCCCCCCCCCCCCCCCCCCCCCCCCCCCCCCCCCCCCCCCTGCTCCTACTTCTCTGCCTATTGTGAAACACAGAAGATAACTAAATATGAAAAAAATTGTTTTGAGCGCGTAAAATGTAGGTGGAAATTATGCCAGTCGAGATGATGTACACGGTGACCACATAGGCCTGTTGTATTAAAAAGATAGTTTCTTGCCAATTTGCTTTTAGTAAGAAAGTATGGTGTCTTTGAAACATTAATGTATGTTTTGTTTTATATGTATGTTATCTATATAGAGAGGGCCTATATTTTATGGTGTCATTGAATTATTGTAATCTCATTTGTGATGAGGCACACAGAGTATGGATATATATATGTATAAAGCATGACTAAGGTAGATCATCTTAGAATGCATAAAAAGCATAAAATGTGATAAAAAAGAATCTCAAATTTATTTCCATTTGTTATGAGATTTGCGAAACTCATCATTTGAGATAAGCTTGTCGAAGGCTCGCCAAAATTTAAAAAATGAGTTTTCATGAATTCTGTTTCAAATGTGAAATTGTTTAAAGTTCTACATGTGAAATAATTGTGCATTTTATAAACATATTGTGTATATTGTTATTTCTAAATTTATGATATTATATGATGACTGGTATATCTATGAACCCATTGTAAGTGTTGTGTTAATGTAAATAATAACATATACAACTGGTGCTTATGTGATGTTGATGTTGATCTTATTTTTCTTCACCTGGGAGTAGTTATGTATCTGAATTCTTTCCCTCCATTCCCCATACATCTGTTCAGTCAGATTCCATTCAAAACCTACATTGTATTCAAATACCTGAACATGACCTGCTAACACCATATATTTAATACAAGCATTTTTTAATTTTAATGCTACCTAAAATTTTTGGCGGAGCACATATCGACACTTTGATGTTTGTCCATCTGTCCGTCCGTCTTTCCATCTGTCCCATTCTTGTCTTGAGCATAATTTCAAAACTACTGATGGGACTGAAATGAAACAACACAATGGTAGAGGGAAATGAGAGGAAGTGCAGAGTGCAAGAACCATAATTTTGAAAAGACTGAAGGGATTTCCATGAAACTTCACACAAATGTTAACCACAATGAGAAGGTGTATCGTGTGCAGTAATTGGGTTTGTACCTCAAAAGTCAAGGTCACACTTGGAGGTCAAAGGTCAAATTAGTCAACAAATTTGGGGGCATTTGTCACTAATTGTATTTAGAATTCTTGTCTGGAGCATGGAAATGCAGAGTGCAAGAACCGTAACTCTGTCTTCATTCAAATTAGAGTTATTGCATTTTGTAATTTTACACTTGGAATTATTTCCCGAGCATAACTTCAAGACTACTGAAGGGACTGGAATAAAACATCACACAATGCTTGAGGGCAATGAGAGGAAGTGCAGAATGCAAGAAACATAACTCTATCTTCATTCAAATTAGAGTTATTGCCCTTAGTAATTTTATTCTTAAAATTCTTGTTTGGAGCTTAATTTCCAATTAAATTAGAGTTATTACCCTTTGTAATTGTGTACTTAGAATTCTTGTCCAAAACATAACTTGAAGTGCGGAGTGTAAGAACCATAACTCTTGTCTTCATTAAAGTAAGAGTTATTGCCCTTTGTAATTTATACTTATTATTCTTGTTACAACTGAATAAACATTCAAACAAAGCCTCCAATTTGGGAATCATCCACCAATTCTAGTGATATTCTTGTTTGGTTTGCCTACAAAATGCTCACGTACCCCCATTAAATGTAGTTAAATGTGGTGCCAATGTATTGGATATTAGAATGTATATAATATGTATATTTAAAATGTAGATATATATTCATTATGCATATTAAGTGAACACATGTGTCTTAATTATATTACAAGAGTATGGTGTTATATTGTAAACATTGTAGCATGTTTGGTAACATTTCCTTTAATGAATGCAAAGCATTTGGCTATACAGTACTACAACTACCAGCTAGAAAAATTTAGAGTACGGTCACTCTGACAGCCTGCATTGTTTCAGGTGCTATCTCGCTCACATCAAAAGAGCAGTGGCAGAAAAACAATAACGTGGCTCCAGCATAAATGGAGTTTCTACGATAGAATTTGCAGCAACTCTGCAGTTCAGGGTGAGACGGTTCTAGGCCCATTTTCCATATTTTATCTCGATGTACATGGAAGATGAGCCTGGCATTTTCATGCCTGTTAGGCGCCATATAACCTTTTCATGTGTTGGTGCACCTTAAAACCCCAATTCAATTCAATTCACTCTGACGTCACAGTGTTACTAGAACATCATGCTACAAAAAAGATAGAGTCTGTCTCAGCTCGTTCGTTATTTAAACACCATGATGGGCTCCACCCATCTCGGTGTTTAAATAAGCTAACTCGCTGAGACCAGACTCTTTAATTAGAAGTATTAAGAGCAGTGTTTTTTTTTATTTCTATTGATTTGTTTCATTTATGAATCAGTTTCACTAAATAAATTTTAAACCCCATTATATTGTGTAAGTTTTTTTGTATTCTGTACAAAAGAATCACACAAATAAAAACTTCATTGCTCAAGAAAATCTATATACCGTATTTCCTGTAATAGTAGCGTCAGTGCACTATGCAAAGAGGTGCTCTTAAAATAAGAAAATAAATTAATAGATTAGGGTTATACAAAAGATCAAACATTCATTGAATTTTAATTTAATTTTTTGGATTTTTGTAAATTAAAACATTGAATTTTGAAGATTTTTTTTTTTCTGGTCCCGCCTTAATTCCATTAAGCGATGGGAAAGCTTATATTAGCAGTAAAGGATAGTTCAACAATAAAACACATTTAAAAACATTTTTTTACTGAACAATGCGATAACCTGTTTATAATTACCTATTAAATGTTTTTAATTTTACAATATGCAGACTTAATTATTAAGCCGAAATTATTTTTTTTAAGGTTTTTATTTCATACCCCAGTCAACCCCGTTTTCGCTTCTTGGAAAAGGGGTTGGATGGGTATGAAAGTTAATACTCAGATTACGTAATGTTTAATCGAGAGGAGTGGGAGTGGGGTTGCACTTCTATCTGGGGAAATACGGTAATTTCTTGTTTAATCACTATCCATGATAATCAATTTTTTTTCTCATTAAAGCAATCCAATATATTTCTGCAGCTACTGACATCAACATATATTTGCAAATCCACCCTCAAACATCAAATTTCAGAAAATTAAGAAACAAGATGCTCCATCAGGAACACTTGTGCTCATACCCTTACCATCACATAACTCTTTATAATAATTGTCACTGGTCGAAACAATCAATCGTGTTCAAGTTTACTTTCACCAAAATATTTCAACACACATTATATTCAGTGACATGTTTTTGCTGATTTTTTTAAAGCCTTTATTTTATTTCTTTTGTTATAAGTTTTTATCCTATGTTTTAGCAATTGTTGATGTTGCTTCTGTATTACAATCACTAAATGTTACCAGAAACGTGTTCAAACTTTGTGCTATATAGCAAAGGAAGTATACGATTATAACAAACCAATAGTCTTTCTGTCTAGCAAGTT
This sequence comes from Cyrtodaria siliqua, assembly GCA_037043455.1. Lineage (NCBI taxonomy): Eukaryota > Metazoa > Mollusca > Bivalvia > Adapedonta > Hiatellidae > Cyrtodaria > Cyrtodaria siliqua. The sequence goes on from JAWPHD010000045.1 coordinate 98,000, forward strand.
ATACAAATTATGTCTTTGGGAATATGTTGATCATTCAAGAAACTAACCCATTCAAGAAAGTGTTCAGGTCATTTAATAATGCATATGTGACAACTAAAATTAAAGGTTTATTCATAGTTTCGTAAAATACCTGTGATCGAATATGCCTAAAATGAATTATGAGTTGGTAACTCTTAATTCGACGCTCCAGTTTTAGGGTTTGGTCTGGCTGGTTAAAACTTTTATAAATGTGTCTATAAAGTTTGGATTCTCAAAATATGTAAGTTATACAAATGTATATATATTCGTCATCGTCCGTAGGTTTAGAAACGGTGTACATAAATTATGTTGTAAAATTTGGCTGTTGTTGGCAGGATAGCTACTTTCACGCCAGTTTTTATGCCCCACCACAAAGTGAAACATGCATATAATGTTTCCTTTGTCTGATAGTCCATACATATATACGAAAAAAAGGTTAACATTTAAGTTCCAGGCCCGTAGCCAGCTGGAAATTTAACCGAGGCAAATACATTTCTACCGAGGCATGTATGCCCACCCCACCCACACATCTACATATGATTTCTTGCATTAAAAGGTGAATGGCCACCCTTTTTGTAGTATTATCAATTAACAAATTTAACTCTTAAACATCATATGAACATTTCTTGATAGTCTCGGAGAGAAACATATATTTAAAACCGCTACTAAGTTGTATGTAAAAATAAGTATTATTTGCATGACGTAGATACTACTTTTACCACTGCATGACTGCACGGGGAAATGAGGTGAATCTGAATTGTATAGCTGCACAACTATTGCCAGATAATTGATAAATACATTTACCTGTGGATTAATTTAACTGTTTAAAGTTTTCTACATCATCAAATAAAATCTTGTTCTCGCTTTTCACAGATATTGCAATGTGTTAATTGTAAATATCAATTGTTGTGTATTGATTTCGATTAAAGTAAACATAAATATGTTCATGAAACAAAACATGGCCGGAGAACTTTAAGTGCATGTCTCTAACAAGTTTTTTCAGTTTGAAGTAAAACATTGTTTTGTCGTAAGTAAGACATTGTTTTGTTAGTGATGGATTCTTTATTGCTTTAAAAGTTGTTTATATGTAATGTATGTACATTCCCAAAATTCTACACAGGCAACTGCCTCGGTATTCCTCAGCACAACTTTGAGCCTGAGTTCTTTTTATGCGACAGACAGTGCTAAAGTGGGGCATCTATGTCCCATGGACACATTTACTATACTCAGTTGCAAAAGGAAGTGTACACTGAGGTTTGTTTAGATTTAATTGTATAAAGTTTTTTTAGAATTAAATTGAATTCCAAAATGAATATGCCATGTTCAGTATCAAAGTTTTTATCATTCCATTGCCAATATCATGTTGTCATTTGTTTTTCAATAGGTTGAATCATTAAGGGATTGTCGCTTGATAAAGAGGATAGGGTGTATTAAGTAACATTTTCAAAGTGTACACTTTCTTCTGCAACTGAGTATTAGTTTGTACTATTTTAGTTTTAAAACTTGGTGTTAACATACAGAATCCAAGGTTATAACTGCAGTGACCTTTATCTTGCATCACAAGGTTTAAATGATAATAGTGAATTGAATTGAATGTTGTTTAACGGCTCATCAACACATTTAGAGCCGCCCCAGAGAGAGGGGAAGGATACATAGGAATCCGGGAACCGTGCCCTACTCTTATTATCGAATAGATTCCTATGGTTCTTTAACGTGCTCGGAGGATAGACCGATACACGGGACCGCCCGGTTTACGTCCCCATCCGACGGACGAGGCTAAGGGAAAGTGTCTTGCCAAAGAACATGCCGATGAAACTCAGTGGCACCACGGAGGATTGAACCCGGGGCCTCCGGTTACAAATCCGCAGCGCTACTGACTGCGCCACGCCAGCCCTCAAATGATAATAGTGATTTAGGTTAATATAAAATTTGACCTTGTGTTATGGATTGCCTGGGTAACAATGTCAGCAATTTGGGGTTCTTAGGCCGGGAATACCAAAAGATGCCTTATTATGCCAGAGAGAGGTAAAACAGTATGGCAGAGGGAGGTGAAATATAATGCCAAAGGGAGGTGAAATATCATATCGGAGGGCGGAACATGTTTATATCAGAGGAAGGTGAAACATTATGTCAGAGGGAGGTGAAACATAATGTCAAAGGAGGTGAAATATGAAGTTAGAGGTAGGTGAAAACTTGGTGTGTCAGAAAAAAGCAAAAATATTAAGTTAGAGTGAAGTGAGGAACGTGAAACATTATGTAAGAGGGAGGTGAAACATTAAATTAGAGGGAAGTGAAACTTGGTGAGTCAGAGAAAAGCAAAAACATTAAGTTAAGAGTGAATTGAGGAACGTGAAACCGTGAAACATTATGTAAGAGGGAGGTGAAACATTAAATTAGAGGGAGGTGTAACATGGTGAGTCAGAGCAGGGACTCATATACATGTAATATAGATGGGTCCTGGTCAGAGAAAAGCAAAAACAATAAGAGTGAAGTGAGGAATGTGAAACATTATGTAAGAGGGAGGTGAAACATTAAGTTAGAGGTAAGTGAAACTTGGTGTGTCAGAGAAAAGCAAAAACATTAAGTTAGAGTGAAGTGAGGAATGTGAAACATTATGTAAGAGGGAGGTGAAACATTAAGTTAGAGGGAGGTGAAACCTGGTGTGTCAGAGAAAAGCAAAAACATTAAGTTAGAGTGAAGTGAGGAATGTGAAACATTATGTAAGAGGGAGGTGAAACATTAAGTTAGAGGGAGGTGAAACATGGTGAGTCAGAGAAAGGCGAAACCATTAAGTTAGAGGGAAGTGAGGAATGTGAAACATTATGTAAGAGTTAACAATAATTAATTTAGATAGAATAAGAAATGCAAAACATTATGTCAGAGGGAGATGAAACATTAGTTGGAGTGAAGTGGGGAATGTGAAACATGTCAGAGGGAGAAGAAATATAAAGTCAGAGGGAGGTGAAATATTATGTCAGGGTAGGTGAAACACTAAGTTAGAGGGAAGTGTTAATGTTATGTCAGAAGTAGGTGAAACATTTATTTAGAGGGAAGTAAAACATTGTCAGAGGTAGGTGAAACATTAATAAGAATGAAGTGTTACATTATGCCAGAGGGAGGTGAAACAAAGTTAGTGGGAGATGAAATATAAAGTTAGAGGGAGATGTAACATTGTGTTAGAGGAAGGTGAAACATTATGTCAGAGTGAAGTGAAACATGGAGTTAGAGGGAAATTAAACATTATGTCAGAGGAAGGTGAACAATTAAAAACATGGTAGCTGTAACTTCAAGATTTGAGGGTGGTGGGATATGGGTGTGTGGTGGGGTGGGTGGGTGTGTGTGGGGTGGGTGTTCGGGGTCCCTTTCAGATGTTCTAAATAATATGTTTGTAATGGTAAGAGAGAGTATAAAATAAAATGTATAAAACAACAATTCAAACCATAGTTTCTTAATTTGCATACAGTAAATGATGGTGACTATATGTTAAAATATGTATTAATTTATTTGGTTATGTACATAGTTACATTGTGAACGTGGATTACACGTTTTTAGTTAATAACTTTCTCTGAGATTATCTAACAGAACTCTTAGGCCGTGGGCTGCTACCCAAATTTTGACATATTGGTACCATTCAAGCTGGCAAATTCTAATATGCATTTTTGGAAAGGTCAATGTCTTACGCATTTTTTAAGCCAGGATAGTATTTTAGTTCGATAGCTTAAGTGTGTAAAACTGTTGTTTTATAAAGGGAGGTAATTTTTAAAAAATATTCTAAATTGATATAAAAGTGGATGTATGGATTAACTCCACCAATTTATTTTTGTGTATTTGCATTCAAAATGGTTACGTAAGTCATGCAAACATATCAACATATAACAGTTCAATAGTTAACCCTTAAAAACGTATCAAAACATATGGAAGCAAACATTTAACCATTTTATGCATTAAACGCACATTCTAGCGAAAAGAAGGTAACCAAACAAATTAGAATATATTTATCCTTTTTAAGCAAGTTACATGGTAATATAGTTTTTTAGATTCTTTATATACGAAACAATGCAAAATAACTTCTCCTCAGAAACCGCTTGGCCAATTTTGACCACACTTCACATGGATGATCCTTAGTTGAATGCTTTTTAGATTTGTTAAAATTAGTTCAGCACGACATCCAAGGTGGCTGCCATTACCATATATAGTCGAAACATTTAAAAATCTTCTTCTCAAGAACTGCCAGACAGATTTCGACAGTTTTTCTTTTAAAATGACTGCCAACGGCTAGACTATCAAGTTTGTTCAAATGAAGTCCCCGGGTTCAAAAATGGTTGTGCCTCTGGGGTCCAAAGTTTGTATATTGAGATTTTGCATGTTTTTCATAGACTTGAATAGGAAAATAAAAATAAAAAATAGTCTTCTCTGAAACCACAAGGCACAGAGCTCTCATGTATTACATGTAGCATCAGCTTATGGTCCTATACTAAGTTTGTTCAAATGGTGACCCTGGGGTGAAATTTGGCCCCACCCTGGGGGTCACAATTTTACATAGACTTATATAGGAAAAACATTAAAATATCTTCTTCTCTGAAACTACAAGAGCCAGAAGTTTAATATTAATATTTTGCATTTACTATAAGCTTATGGTCGTTTACCAAGTTTGTTCAAATGGTGACCTAGGGTCACATTTGGCCCCGCCCCAATGGTCGTGTTTTACTTAGACTTGTATATGGAAAAACTTAAAAAATCATCTTCTCTGAAACTGCAAGAGCCAGAGGTTTAATATTTTGCATTTGCTATAAGCTTATGGTCCTCTACCAAGTTTGTTCAAATGGTGACCCTGGGGTCACATTTGGCCCCGCCCCAGAGGTCACATATTTTACAAAGACTTACATAGTGAAATTTTCAAAAATCTTCTTCTCAGAAACAGCTTAGTCAATTGTGACCAAACTTCACATGGATGATCCTTAGGTGAATGTTTTTCAAATTTATTAAAATGAGTTAAACGCGACATCCAAGATGGGCACCATAGAAAAATCTTTAAATTACTTCTTGTACACTGGAAAGCTATTTAAAGGCCGTGGGTTTAAATCCCATTGGATATTTTTACAAGAGCCAGAGGTTTAATGTTTAATGTTTTGCATTTGCTATAGACTTTTAGTCCTCTACCAAGTCTGTACAAATGGTGACCCTTGGGTCACATTTGGCCCCTCCCCAGGGGTCAAATGTTTTACATAAGACTTGTATAGGGAAATACTTAAAAAATATTCTTCTAACACTACAAGAGCCAGAAGTTTAATATTTTGCATTTACTATAAGCTGATGGTCCTCTACCAAGCTTGTTCAAATGGTGATCCGGGGGTCACATTTGGCCCCGCCCCAGGGATCACATGTTTTACATAGACTTATATAGGGATAATCTTCAAAAAGTCGTCCTCTCAGAAACAGCTTGATCAATTTCGACCAAACTTCACATGGATGATCCTTTGATGAATGTTTTTCAAATTTGTTAAAATAAGTTAAACGTGACATACAAGATGGCCACATAGAAAAATCTTTGGATTACTTCTTGTATACTGGGAAGCTAGGGCTTTGCATGAGTTTTTTCTTTTGTTAATTTTTCTAAAGTTTGTATATAAAGATTTTGCATGTTTTACACAGACTTATATAGGGAAAACTTTAAAAATCTTCTTTTAAATTGTTAGCATGGAGTTGCGGGTTTAAATTTCAGTTAAGGGTGTTGTTGTGTTTTGTAAAAAGGTATTGAAAGGAATTTAATGATGAAACCCCTTGATATAAGAGCCATTTTAGCTTGTAGAACATCCATATGCCCTCTTGCTGTCTTGTTCTTTATTATTATTAATGATCGCTAACCGTCTATCGTCTATCAATTTTGCTCATTTGAAGTCCCTGGGGTCAAAGATGGCTGCAACCCCTGGATCCAAAGTTTGTATGAAGAGATTTTGCATGTTTTTACATAGACTTACATAAGGAAAGACTTAAAAACATTTTCAATCAGCATTTGCGAGAGAACAGTTTTTACATCATTGCAAAGATCCTCAGGTGATTGATTTAGGGCCATTTGTCCCTCTTGTTAATTAAAAAGATTGAGCTAACATTAAAAAATGATTCACAGAAATGTTATAATTCAAAGTTCCAATTTATTTGTCTTTGTGTCGTAGCAGACAATGGCAGACAGGTAGGGATTGCTTTGTCCGTAGTCTGTCTTCATTCGTCCGTCTGTCCGTCACGCTTTAACCTGCATCCTGAACTTGGTCATAACTTAAAAAGTATTTCATGCATTTAACATCTACATCTCACCCCAAGGAAAGTCGGTACACGTGTCGTATAACTTTGTATTTCATTTCGGCAAAGTTATGCCCCTTTCCATTAAACCTTTACATTCAACCTGACCTAGCTCATAACGTTAAATAAGCACATGACAGCCTACAAAAGTGTTCTGTGGAACACCCTTCTGGTTATTTATTTAACATATACACAAGCCTATGTGATTATCAGCCTTTGCACTGAACATATGTAAAGCATAATTGTAAACGTACACTACTGTTAAAAAAAGAAAAATATTCTTTATATCCCATGTGCCTTCAATACACATGAAAAGCATGCACTTACATTGTAAACTGAAACGTGGTATGGTGAAACGTTCGGATGAACAGTTTATTAGATTTGGTCATATTGTTTGGACCATTTACGTAAATTTTATTTGCAGTTTTCAAGTTACTTCGGAACTTTTTGTCTGTACCTATTTGTTTACATTTTTGAAAAATACTTTGTTTTGTTATAAATATCCAGAAATCTTTTATTTTATGCTTTATATTTGTAGATGTATAAACTTTGTTTATTCGAAACATTTTCCCCATGTACATTAATATAATAGAATGTTTAAAGAACATTCAACTCCCTTATATTGCAATAAAATTGTATTTTAAAAAGCCCAGTTTTGGTTTAAATTTCAATAATCTGGGCCAAAAGAAATCTCTGATCCTTTAGGACTGTCTCTTCTGTAGCTCATGACACCTTTACATTTAAAGAAATACTATAAAGACTTCTGTTTTACTAAATTTTAATCACAATTTAAAATTTCATAACTATTCCAAAAATCATCAACTTTCCCCACCCCCACCAAATTTCCAAATTTATATATTTTATTCATTCCAAATATTTGTTTTCATGAACATGTATATAACAGATAACTTTAAGGACTGAATTTTCAATCGCGTTATATTGTAATGAGAATTATATTTTTTAAAAGTAATCCCGTTTTTAGTGATTTTTGTTTATGTTTGCAACTTTTGGCCCAAAATATCCCATTTTTTTCGAATCTCTGATCCTTTAGAATTTTACCTATATCTGAGGACATGAATGAAAACATTTTTTTTAATTGGAAGTGTCAATATTTGTTTAAATACTTATTAAAAAAACCAGGGATTTGTATGCTTTTTTTGCTGATTTCCCCCCAAAATGGCAAGCTGTATACATATTGTTCATTTCAAATATTATTTTTTATTAATATGAATATAACAGACAATTTTCGGAAGCTTCAGGGCTCTGATTTATTAAACATCTTACGATAATTCTCAAATTTAAAATCTTTCACTTTTTTCACCTAAGCCTTCAATGCAGACAATTATGCGTGCACGTAGTGCAGAAATATCACATGTATCACGTTTATTTGAAAAGTGTAATTTATAGTGGAGCATGAATGAAATTGATTTACGATCGAAATGGTCGTAAGTTGTTTCATAAAACGGGGCCCAGGTGCTCCCCAATATTGCAATGATAATAATATTAACAAAATTACTCCAGTTTTTAGCGATTTTTGTTCTTTGCATGTTTTTGCCCATAAATGATGTGTTAAGAAAAACTATCCTGGCTATTTCTTTTTTACTAAGATATATCTAAAAGGTGGTAGCATTTAAAATTTGCCAGCTGAGAGTTGGTACCGAAAAGTTGAGTAGCCCAGGGTCTATCTGTAGAGTCTCTCAGAGAGCAGGTCCAAAATGTTCCGATTCCAAATGTACATATAACAGAAATGTTGTGTATACGTGTATATGTATGTGTTGTGATCTACAAATAAAAGAATGTGTACAATAGTTATGTTGCAGTTTTTACATGTACTTTGAACAGAAATGTTCTGTTCCACATGTATATATATTACATAAATGTTGTGTATCTGTGTCGTGATTCCACATGTACATGAACAGAAATGTTGTGTATTTGTGTTGTGATACCACATGTTAATAAACAGAACTTTTGTGATTCCACATTTACTTTAAACAGAATTGTTCCCTTTGTACATATAACAGAAATGTTGTATATATATGCTGCAGTTCCCCATGTACATAAAACAGAAATGTTGTGTACATGTATATGTTTTTGATACCCATTTTATGTGCGTTTGCCCCATTTATTGTCATTCTTTAAAAAAGAGAAATTAAATAAGAGAATGTTATAAACAAAGTTGTGTTTCTTTTTTCTATTAAAATCCGATTTTAAAATTGAATAATCAACAAATTATGATCATTAATCAATATTTACATTTGAGGAATTTGGTTTTTATTGGACGCCGAGTTGTCCATCGTCCGTCCGTCCTTAAGTTTTGTCTCGTTAAGACGATAGGGCCAAACTTTACCAAATTGTTAATATTAATGAAAGCTCACACAAGTTCGAAAACCAGCCATATAACACTAGTAACAGTAGAGTTTTGGCCCTTGATTTAGTTGAAACTGTTGTAGTTTGCCTCGTTAACACGATAGGGCTTCCTTTTTCAATCCGATCTTTTTTAAACTTTACGAGATAATTATCAATAAAAGCTTGGACGAGTTCGAAAACCAGCCAGTTTGGACCAGTAAGACCAGAGTTATGGCCCTTGATTTGGTTAAAAATACTATATTTTGCCTCGTTAAGATGATAGGGCATTCATTTTTCATTCGATCTTTACCAACCTTTACCAGATTGTTAATATCAATGGAAGCTCGGACAAGTTCTAAAAACAGCCAGATCGGACTAGTGACAGTGGAGTTATAGCCCTTGATTTAGTTATGTTTTTTATAGTTTGCCTCTTTAAGACGATAGGGCCTTCATTTTTCATCCGATCTTTACCAAACTCTACCAAATTGTTGATATCAGTGAAATCTCGGACAAGTTCAAAAACTAGACAGATTGGACAGTTTACACCGGAGTTGGGCCTTGACTTGAGTTATGGGCATTGACTTTTTGGCATCGTTAACATGATAGGGTCTTCATTTTTCATCGGATCTTTTCCAAACTTTACCAGATTGTTGATGGCAAAGAAAGCTCGTACAATTTCGAAAACCAGTTATTATGTTTTTAAACGTTTTAAAACACAAACTTTGTCTCGACTAGTTCTCCTGAACCCCTGGCCGGTTTTAAACGAAACTTTTTAGGATGGGGTCAGGTCTAGTTGTTAATATCATCGCCATGTTCCGGTTGAATGATTTTTGACAGAGTTATGGCCCTTTAAAGGTTTAAATACACAAACTTTGTCTGGACTAGTTCCCCTGAACCCCTGTCCGGATTTCAACAAAACTTTGCAGGGATGATCAGTACCAAGCCTAGTTGTGCATGTCATCGTCGTGTTGCGGTTGACTTATGTTTGGTGGAGTTATGGCCCTTTAAAGGTTTTTGATACACAACAATTTTGGGAGCTAGTTCTCCTAAACCCCTAGCCGGATTTCAACGAAACTCGACAATGATTATCAGTATCAAGCCTAGTTGTGCATATCATCACCGTGTTCCGGCTGTTGATTTTTTGGAAGAGATATGGCCCTTTAAAGGTTTTAATGCACAAACTTTGTCCAGACTTGCCTCTTCTGAACACCTGGCCGGATTTCAACGAATCGTGGCAGGGATGATGAGTACCAAGCCTAGTTACTATTTTCTTTGCTGTGTTCTTGTTGAATGATTTTTTGACACAGTTATGGTCCTTTAAAGGTTTTAATACACAAACTTTGTCCCGACTAATTCTCCTGATTTCAACGAAACATGGCAGGGATGATCAGTATCAAGCCTATTCGCGTATATCCGCCATGTTCCGGATGAATGGTCCCTCATACATAAACTTTATCTTTAGCTAGTAGAGCTCTTAGGCCTCTTGTTAAAATACAGTGCAAAGTATTCATGAATTAAACGAGCATATAAAGTACGTTATTAATATTTAGACATGTGCAAGGGGATAACACAGATGTAAACGATGTCAACAAGTGTCAACAAGTGTCATCAAGTGTAAATAAATACTGATAAAGGTGATCCTTTGAGAGCAACAAACACAATTAAGAGAATAAAGCAGCAGACTCGGTGTAATTGAGTCTGTTCATGAGAAGTAGTGAAAGAAGCAACACTTCTCACGCCCGCTAGCACCCACTTAAGCAGTATTCTACTTCAAAGCCACCTAAACTGGGCTCGTTGGTCCCAAAGGACCAGTAAAAAATAACACTACTGGTTCGTAGCACGGGGATAGTTCAGCCTCGAAGATTATGTGGAACCAGTGTGACAATTCCTGCAACATGTGTAACAGATTAACCACTTTTGAAGAGATGTCTTCATAGATAACGTTAAAAGGCATTCCTTAATTAGACTATCCATACTGTGTTTCTTGCGTAAATGAAGTGTAAATGATTATTCTTCTAGTTGCCGAAGACCGGGAAAAATTATCCGATGACATTTTTGTCCTTTTTGATTGTACGATGGCCCGTACAGATTGTGGACCATATGATGTCGCCTACCTAAATCCTCAAAGGATTGTTTCTTTTGATGTTTGTCCTAAATCTTGTCTTGTAGTACCTTTAATAGTGTGTTCTCTTGTTGTTCTGGCTTCTGCCAAGTCATTTAGCACTTGCCTTTTAGCTTTCTAGGCGCTTTTTTTGTATATTCATATATACATGATCATCTATGAGTCGTTCTTATGTTGCCTATCAATTCACCTTATTTGTTGGCGAATATATGTATTAACTGACGGGGATTTATTTGAACTGTCCTGTTTTATTGGAATGACAATAGGGTAAGAGTGAGGTTTGGTGCGCCCTAGAATCTGGTTTAAACTTCCCAGTGACCTTTTTGTCCGTTCCAATGCGGTAGCCCTTTTGTGTTTGAGATGTCACAATGTAATTGTTGTTTGTGTTAATGCGTGTGTTTGGTTGACTGTAAGCTACATGTCGTGTTCGACTTTCATACCTACTTTTCTTGTTGGTCTGGCTTCTGTCAAGTCACTAGGTACGTGCTTTGTGCCTTTCTAGACTTTTCTTTTCATATATATGTACATGGTCATCTTTGTGTTTTACTTATATTGCATATTGCTAGTGTTCCCTTGTTTGTTAGAGTTTATAGCCTGGTGGGGATTTCTTTACACTGTCCCGTTTAATTGCGATGCCAATATGGTAAGAGTATTCTTTGATTAAGAAATAAACTATTTCCAGCGAGTTTATACTGTCCCAGATAAATTCCACGTGGCTGGACCTGAATATCCTCGATATCAATGGCTGCAGGCCCGCGCTTTTGTTGTGTTTTAAGTCTCATACATTAGGTTTTGATCTCGCACAATATAAACCGGCTGGAATTATATATTGTCTTGTCTGACATAGATTGTTATATGTATCATGATACACAATTTGTCAAGAGATTGTACACAATCCAAACACTTTCTCATAACTTAAATGTTATGCCCATCTCTTAACAACAACGAGAAAAATATGCAACTTCACCCTATACAAATATGTTGAGCGTAGCGTTGCTTAAAATAACGCATTCCATTACATTGTTGTTTTGCATTAGACATTTAAAAAAGACGTCTCAACGCTTAACGTGTTCTGGCGTTTTGCAACCTATTTAAATAGTTGCGTCGCTTAGAATGACGCATTCCGTTGCATCTGACTTTCAAAAACGACGTCTCAATGATTAACCTACGTGACGTCAGAGGTATTGATAGGAATTGTAAAACCTCCCCAATAACCAGTCAGCACTGCTATTTAACAAAATATGTTAAATCCTGTGGTGGGTGGGTGGGTGGGTAAACAATGATGAACTATAACATTTTATTACAATGAAATACGTACGGTGGGTGGGTAAACAATGATGAACTTTAACATTGTATTACAATGAAATACATACGTCTTGTCATTGCTGACATAAAATGATAGCTCTTAAATGATATGTTTGGGTATGGAACATGATTTCAAAAACTAGACTAATTATTGTTAACTAGGAGACTGATGGGTGCTTTAACACTGCAGGGAGTAAGTACTTACTCCCTGAACACTGTAAATATATATACGTATAAAATCATAACATCTTTCAAAGTCTTACATGTATGTATGCATAAATCAGATATACGTATATGATAACAGTATTTTTGGCGAACAATATAAATATGTACATCCAATAAATGTGTTCATCCAATAAATGTGTTCATATGCATTCACAATCTCCACGCAGAGTTATCGTTCCGTGCACTCACATATATCTCTGCTAACTACTAAATAACAAGATTTTGGTAAAACGTACTGTTTAATTGGAATATGTTTGCCTGAAACTTATTTATTTCTTGTGTAAATATAATTTTCAGAATATCTGCAAATTAGATGTTGCAAGATTTGAAATAATGCATGAAAACACAGACATATTAACAAACAGATAGGAAACTTCCTATCTTATCAATGAAGTAACCAAAATATCATGTGGCACCTTAACTTTTCCTTCTATCTTCTCTCTCAATTATTCACCGATTTTGATGAGAATACATCCAAAAGATTCATAGTGAATAGCAAAATGGTATTATAATAATTTATGTTTATTTTCAAAATAAGAAATTGTATAAAAAAAATGTTTAAAGTTTAAAATGTCATCATTTTTCGCTTTTCTCTTAAAAATCAATGTTTTGACATAGTCAAAGTTTCCATCAAACTCCTTTTTTGCTCTCAATGTAAGAGAAAACAAAATATTATCATTGGAAAGAAAATTAAATTTGTGATGGTATTTGGCTTGAATGAAACTTGTATCTATAAAACTCTTCATGATATGTGTGTTTAAAGTTGGGAAATATTTTGTGAAATTTTCGAACTGTGCCACTTGAAATTCACACAAATTTCATAGTGTCCAATCTATTTGTTATTAGGTCTGTGATGAAAACAATAGTTTTAATCGGGACTATTTTACTACAAAAATAATACGTACATAGGTCTCCTCAATCGAAACGCAAATGTAAACATTTCAAACCGAAGCTCGAAAGCAGAAAATTACGGAAACAAATTAACTCATAGAAATAAAAATTGAAATTATTTAATATAGGTCTATATTTTATCTTTGCAGATCACGCAAAAGGATTTATTATAAACATCGTCATAACTTTTTTGAATAATCACGTGACCTAACCGTTTGCCCTACTTCCTTTGAAGTTGACAGAGTCAAATGAGGAACGAGTGTACTCTGGGTAGAGATTGATGCATTCAGTGTTCGTAGGGAAATGTACAAATATGCCCAATCGTGAAAACTCGCTCATTTCCGCAGATCATCTTTTTGAAAAAAATGGTTGAGGCAGTTCCGATTGCAAATATGCCCTGTCTCCAGCTGCATGCCCGTTGTAAACATCAAATAAGCGGCGTTAGTGACCTCCCTTGAATTTTGAGAACTGCGACTCAATTTCAAAGGAAACAAACTGCTGCTATCAAGCAGCATACTGTTATCGTAATACTTTTGCGTAAGGTGTCTGAGTTGCTTTTCCTTTGACTTGACTCTGTTGTGATCGGGTAAGGCCTGTCTGTTGTTAGGGGACCTGTTTGACTTGACTCTGTTGTGATCGGGTTAGGCCTGTCTGTTGTTTGGGGACCTGTATTCGGGTCTAGTAAGATCCTTGCAGGACAATGTGTTACCACACCAACTCGAGTGTTTATTTCGTGCAAAGTCGTCTTGGAGTAGACCGTTGTCCAGAATGTTTGTTGTTTTTTTACTACAGTTGCTCTGAAAACAGTCAAATACATTTTTATACATGGACTGAAACTAGTTTTTATTAAACAGATATTCACATGTTAAAGGCTATCTTTAAAAAAAAAACACCAAAAATAGGTAGGGTATGGTCAAGTGCAATTGTCAATCAAATGCATATTTTAGACATGAGCAATGTCAACTATATATTACATGAGAGTAATTAAACACTACTGGTGTGAACATAATATCGGAAAGGCTACTTATTTGGAAGAAATAGTAATTTATGTCCGAAAAGTTTGGTACGTCTAAGTTGTTTCGTAAGATACGTGAAATACGTGTTACGTAAAATAAATTGGTCCATAGACTAGTTCAGTTATCCATTTAGCGCACAGGATTCATCACTTCTAAATAAAATAAACCAAAGTATTACATCATCCACGTTTCAAAATACACTATTTAAAAAAGAAAAGAAAAAGATATTCCTTCAATGACATGTGATTTTAAACTAATCTCAATACTATAATACAGTGACCGTGATATTGACAGATTTCTGGATTTGTTAAACAAAATTAAGTGACTATTTTGCATGCATACATTGCAAAACAAAATTAATTGATCATTAGGCATGTCTATATTTAAAAAACAATGGTTCAAACCAAATAACAATTTATACAAAAACCCGATCAAATGAACTGTTTCACCATACCGCGTGTTTCAATTTACAAATCACGTGCATGCTTTTCAGGCGTATCAAGTGTGTGTTGGAGGAACATTACATACAAAGAAATCTTCTTTTTTTGACAATGGTGTACTTCGAAATTTGGATGATGCTGTGTGATAGCATGGCTAGTGATGGTTCGTGTGCTCTGGATGGATACATGGACTATGCTATGGACTTATTTATTTAAAAAAATACTGAGTAAAATATTACCAAACGTTCGGATATAAAGGGCACAATTTCTGCCATGTAAGTATTCATTCTGATATTATTCACAAATACTGTCATGTAATATATGCTTGACATTGTTCATGCTTAAAAAGTATGCATTTGATGTACACTTTCACTTGACAATATCATATTTTGTATCCTTTTTTAGCTCACCTGAACCGAAGGCTCGCGTGAGCTGTAATGATCACTTTTTGTCCGTCATCTGTCCGTCCGTCCGTCCGTACATCTGTCAACAAGTGTAATACATGCTGAAAGCGCATGGTCAATTTTGACCAAACCTCACATGGATAAACCTGAGGTTAATTACTTAAAAATCGAAACCTTAAAAACTCTTCTACTCAAGAGCCACCGAACAAATGTCGACAGTTCTTTGTTTAGTAATGTGGGCCAATCCCTGGATCACTGTCAGGTTTGTCCAAATACAGTGGCCGGAGTAAAAAATGGCCACGAGCCGGGGTTCCAAAGTTTGTATATAGAGATTTTGCATGTTTTACATAGACTTATATAGGAACAAATTAAAAAATCGTCTTCGGCCAAATTCACAAAGCACATAGCTCTCATATATTGCATGTTGCTTTAGCTTATGGTCCTCTACCGAGTTCATTCGAATGGTGACGCTGGGATCAAATTTCTCCCCGCCCTGGGAGTCACAGTTTTACATAGACTTATATATTGAAAACCTTAAACAAATCTTCTGTGAAACTACAAGAACCAGATGTTTAATATTTTACTTTTACCATCAGCTTATGGTCCTCTATCAAGCTTGTTCAAATGGTGACACTGGTGTCAAATATTGCCACGCTCCAAGAGTAACATGTTTAACACAAGACTTATTTGAGTATTTATATAGGGGAAACCTTAAAAGATATTCTCTCTCTGAAACTATGGTTTAGTATTTTGCATTTACTATAAGCTGTATCTCTACTAAGTTTTATGGCGGGTGGGGTGGGGGTGGGGGTGGGGGTGTGGGTGTGTGTGTGTGTGGGGGGGGGGGGTAGCCTTATATAGGGGGGAAATATCTTCTCTGTAACTTCAACATCCAAAGGTTTAATATTTTGCATTTACCATAAACTTATGTTCCTCTATCAATTTTGTTTAAATGTTGATCCCGGGGTCAAATCTGGCTGTGGTCCAGGAGACACAGTTTTACATAGAGTTGTATAGAAAACAATTAAAAAATCTTCTCAAATGAAACTACAAGAGCTAGAGGATTAATATTATGCATTTATAGAATTATTTTTTTTAAATGTTCTCCTCTGAGACCACAATGTATAGAGCCCTCATATATAGCATAATATTATGGCCCTTTACCAATATTGTTCAAATGATGACCCTGGGATAAAATCTGGGCCCACCAAGAGGGTCAGAGACTAATATGAGTTATATAGGAAAATCTGTAAAGAAAACCCATCTTCTCTGAAACTACATGAGCTAGAGATCTAATATTTTGTATGTAATATAAGACTATGGTCCACTATCAGTTCTATTGAGATCGAGTCCACGGGGTTAATTTTTCCCCACCGCAGAGGTCACATGTTTTACATAGACATGTATAGGGATAAACCTTATTTTTTCTCTCTGAAATGCTAGTTACACACTTACTGAACAGACGGATACAACTATCATACCAATCTCTATATTTTATAAACCATCAAGACGATGTTCGACAT
Source organism: Cyrtodaria siliqua (assembly GCA_037043455.1). Lineage (NCBI taxonomy): Eukaryota > Metazoa > Mollusca > Bivalvia > Adapedonta > Hiatellidae > Cyrtodaria > Cyrtodaria siliqua. The sequence continues at coordinate 114,587 of JAWPHD010000045.1, forward strand.
AATATTCCTGTACCTTTGCATATATATCGTGTAAGTAATGAACTGTTTGTCCGAAATCATTGACCGTATCAATTTATTTTTAGAACATACTATCATTGAGATTCTATTTAAATATATATGACACATTTGCCAAACAAACAACAACACAAGGCCCCGCTCCTTCATACTATACAGTATAGGTTTATAGCCTCAACGCTGTCTAGAGCGGCGTATCCCATAGCTCAGATTTCCGGCAAAATTTGCGGAATTCCGCAGTGTTTTCTCCGCATTTTTTCGCGAATTTTTGCGGAGAATTCGGACGCGGAAATCTGCCGCCTAAAAATTCAAACCAGGCTTAAAATGAGGGGAAAATGCGGAACAATCCATCAATCCGCAAATACGGAAAAAGTTCGAACAACCTTCGCATTCATTTCCCGCAAATTCGGAGTATTCGGACGCGGAAGTTCAAATGTCCGCATATGATGTGGATATTTGTTGGCATTAAATGCGGACTTTAGTCCATATTAAATGAGGAGAAACGCGGACAAATGTCCGCATATGTATACGGACATTTATCTGCTTAATGCGGACATTGTCCAACAATAAAAAATCCGCAAACGCAGAAAATGTCTGTATGTTATTTTTTGTACAGCAAATGCCTTTTAAAAACTTAAATTAGCAGAAGCAGAAATAAAAAACAAATAATAATTGAAGAAAATCACACATTTTTTATACAACTAGCAAATAAATATAGATAATGACAATGTATTATCTTCCATAAACATTTTCTATAAGGCTTAAACAAAGTTTCCTGTTTCCCTACTGACCTAAACTTGTCAGGATTCCAGTCATACTGTATATAAAAAAGTAAAGTGTTAGGGCCCTTTTTTTCTAATTTATTTGTTCTGCTGATTGTTTTCGTTGGGGGCATTGGTATTCCATAGACACATTTTTAGTGTTTTTTTTCCAACTCATATTAGATTAAGTATACATACACAGTAACTGTAAGATCTTATATGTATATTGATATAATAAAAACAATATACTGTTAGTTTTTCCGCGTCAATTTTATCTCGACCCTAAGGTCAGATGGCAATATCTAGCCCCGGTAAAATGACGGATATCCTTGTCCGGTATGCAAGAAAGTCTTATCTTTATGGGTAAAGATAAAAATCACGCGCGCACCTTATCCGGTATGTAGGAAAACATGCAAAACAATAGTAACTGGCGGCGTCAACGCAAACCTGACTCTGATATGCAAGAAAAAGAATCTTATCATCGGTTCCGATAAAAAAACACGTATACCTCGTGATGAAATTTCCTATCTTCACCGGATACCCATGAAAGATTCTTACAATCTATCCTAATATTAAATATTCCATAATGTTCTAAAGATAATACTATTTTGTTTGTAATGTTGCCTAAAATATTATATTTATTAATTAAAACTAAGAGGACTATTTATCTTCTCTATTTATTCACAATGTATCTATCATAATATCATTTATTCTGATTATGTTTCATTTACAATGTTGCATGACATATTATATTAATTAGTTAAATGTTTTATTTATAACTTTGCGTGAAATACTGAACTTATTGTCTATAACATATATTAGCATAAACAATATAGTTTAGTCCAAATATTTGTATTTTAGATTTTCTAAGTCAGAAATTCACAAGGAAATTTGTCTTCTAAGTCCCAAATTTCCGCATCGTGAATACTCGAAGTCAATTTTCCGCGACCATAATTTTTCTAAGTGCCATTTTCCCGCATTTTCTTCACATTCAAGAAACTTTTCCGCATCCTGATGTAACAAATTCGCGGAGAATTTGCAGAAATTGTCTTTTTCCGTACTGTTTCGGCATACTTTCCGCATTTTCTCCGCATTCTCAAACCAGATGCGGAGATCTGAACTAAGGGATAGCGGCATAGTTGTTTAGGGCTCGATTTTAGAATAAGTATGTTCTAAAAATAAACTGAAACGGTCAATGATTTCGGACAAACAGTTCATTGCTACACGGTTTTATTATGTCGGACATGGTATTGAGAGGTTTACACAGTATGTGACGTCTTTGAACGGTAGCCCAGATAACAGAAATTCTATTAAGTATTTCGATAATTGATCGAGATTTGGTACGGACTTAGATCGATGTCATTATCACTATATCACTAAGCAATCGAGTTAACCGGCACACTACGACGACACATGTTATTTAGCTTGCGACAAGTATACGAGAAAGTAGGAGAAAATCTGATGAGCAATCAAGACCAGATGATACGGCTTAATCAAGTTATATATCAGCTAGATGAGCATAACACAACTTACACAAAGTATATATCAACTAGATGGGCAAAAAAAGACTTAAAAACCTCTGCCTAACTATATTCCATTTTTATTTATGTTGCCCATTGTTTTCTCGTTTAGAGCCTAGCGTTTTTTTAGAAACTGGGACCATACGCCGCTAGCCATGGAATGGCGTAAAACACCTCATTGAAGGTTCCATGTTCACCGTCATATGCATACCACCTTCGGGGTGGTTCAAATTCCTGTACTATTGACTTTTTATATATTGAGTTCTGCTCAACCCAGGGTTTGAGGGCGTGAACGGTAGCAAGCACTTTTCACTACCGTTCATGAACAGTCTCAATCAAACCGAGACTGCAATAGTTTTTGTATTAATGTTATCATGTTCGACGATTTCAATTTTTTTATATTTGTTTTACACTCAGTATATATTGCCTAGATGGACATAATACAACTTACAAGACGTGCATATTGCCTGGATTGGCATAACATATTTTAAACAAAGACCATATAACCTAGAAGATGGACACAAAATGACCTACACAAAGTATATATCGCCTAGATGGGCAGAAACGATTTACACACAGTTTGTATCGCCTAGGTAGAAGTGCATAAAACAACTAACACAAAGTACATATTACTAGGCAGATAGGCATTAAACAACTTACACACAGTATATATCGTCTAGATGGGCACAACACATTAAATACAAAGTATATATCTCCTAGAACGGCATAAAACGACTTACACAAAGTATATGTCACCTAAAAGGGCGGCAGGTGCAAACCACTTGAATACTGCCTGCTGGAGTCCAGGGTTGGTTCGATGAGCAATAGAACTCTACAAAGACACACATACACATATATTATATAAAAGTATAATGCAGAGTTGACGTATTTAGACGTTCTGTTAAATACGAGTATTAAAATCAATATATAGTAAAGTTTTGCTAACAGTTTGTAAGTTATGCAGTTTATACTCTGTAATGTTAATTTGAAGCAACATTACACAGTATAAGAAAGTATACTGCTAAGAAACACGCGTTTTATATATTACGATGTAAATTTGAAAATTCTTAATTGGTTTTGTTCACACTTTGGGTACAACACACATTTGTGTTTTATTTCCAATATAGTGATGAAACCGGTGGGCAACGCGTACTTACAACATAAGTAAATGCTCTTCCCAACAGAAACAATGCAGAACATATACAGTAATACAAATAATATACTTACAACGATATGATGAATACAAATGTGCTTAGGGGCGAACAAATAGGAAGACGAAAGAATAGATCAGGCACCAAGAACTGCATATAATTACGCGAAATGCGAACCATTGCGATGACTCGAACCGCAGTGTAACACAAAACGCACGACATTTACTTACGTTTAGTCTTTTATTGCACGATATTGTTTTGAGATACCGTTCATCGGGCATCAACTGAAATGTCCCCAGTGGTTCTTGCTGAAATTGGTGACTACAATTTGCTCTTCTGGCTTGCATCATAAAACCTGCAATGTGGGACCCTTTTGTCCCCCGTAATGTCACTGAAGTGAAAGGAACTTGAAAATAATTTCTCAATTCAAGATGTAAAAATAACAATATTAAAAGAGAAAAACGTTAAAAGATAATTGTTTATTTGGTAGTAACAGAGAGATAAACCTGCATATATTTAGTAATTTTCTATAAAATAACAGTAATACACGGATGTTCCTGTATATATTTCATACTTATCTATAAAATAACAGTAATACAGAGATGAACCTGTATATACTTCATAATTATCTATAAACTAACAGTATAACAGAAATAATCCTGTATGTATCCATCATTACCTATAAAATGACATAAACACAGAGCTAATCCGGTTAATATGTTATATATTATGATGGTCCTGAATATTTCAAAACTGTCTATGAAATCAGTCAATGAACATAAGCAGTAAATAATCAAGTGTTTGGAAATATGTTTTTAACTGTCCAATACGAATGTATATTGGACATGCCAGTGTTGCATGAACAAACTTGAAATGTGATAGCTCTTTGTCCACAGAAATGCCACTGGAGTGAAAAATCTATAAAGTACTTCAAGAACATGATTCAGATGTAGATAAAAAAAAAAGATGTTAAAAGTGGGTGTAAACGTTTTTTAATGTGACTGAGTTTTTGAGAGTGTATATACAATGTTGATGTATTTTCATGACATACTGACGAAAACAAGAGACATAAAAGAATATATAAATGTAGAACAGGAAATTCAGCATTCAAGAACCACAGTCAACCAATATCACGCAAAAAAACAAACAACAATTAAGATGGCTAAAAGGCAAGACACGATATCACAGACATAAAAGGGTTGTCAATAGGGCTACTGTCTTGGAACGGCCAAATACAAAAATACAAACAAAAAGGGCCGGGTGGGGTGGGGTGGTGGGGGGGGGGGGGGGTTAAACCAGGTTCCAGGGAGAACCAAACTTCACTCCAATAAAACAAGACAGTGTAAATAAAGATATCCTCGCCAGGTTATATTCTCTAACAAACAATGCAGCATTAATAGCCAATATATGTATAACACATAAATGGTCATGTAAATATGAATATAAAAACAATAACATAAAAAGCCATAAAGCAATGACTTGGCAGAACCGGAGGAACAAAAGAACAAACCATTAAGGGTACGACAAGATAATATTTAAGGTAAGCATCAGACGCTACCGTCCATGATGATTTAGGTAGACGTCATCATAGGGTCTACAGTCTGTCCTGTCATCGCACAATCAAAGAGGAAAGCATAGTAGCAAACTGTAAATGCGTCAACATGCTGTAAGTTGCAAGTCATGATAGTCATACCTTATGTTGAAAACTTTTAAAAAAGTTTAATAAATATTGTATGAAAGTGATTATGACCAAGGATCTTACGAAGTTTGTAAATCACATCCAACTCGGGAATTTCCGCTATATATCATACGAGGGTGGTTCAAAAAGTTCTGTCACTAGGCATATATCCTTTGAAATGGATATTACACTGAGATAAAGTACTACTGGGTTCGCTCTCGTAAATTCCACAACAAAAATGAAAACATTCCGGTTATTTATACCCCTGAATTACCTCCTCCTACCGCACCTTTTGGATACTGGCATCTCTGAAAATGTCCTTGTTACAAAACGTTGTAAAAAATATTTGAATAATTCTATGCTTTTAATTGTTCTTGTACGCCATCTGTTATTATTCGCCCATAATCCATAAAAATGATTGTCGAGAATTCGGAAAGGTCTTGCTGCAAACCAGATATGAGAGAATGCATATCCCTTAATTTTAGCAGAAATAACACTGATTTTCTTCATTTTGTTTACGGAAATGTTATAATATCTTTTAAATGTCGTAATTATTCTCATAGTATTAATATGTTTTCATATTTCTTTATAAATCCTAGTCCTTCAGTGTTTAAATTTCATATTCAACACATTATTGTAGAATTTTGTACAATGTTTGGTGAAAATATTGATCATCCAAAAACGCTATTTCAAAAGACTGCCCTTCCATTTAATGTCCATTTATCATTAAATTAATTTTACACGTTAGCTTAAAATGTTATTTTCTAAGACAATGCCTTTTCATCTACCATGCTTAAATTCTGAATATTGTAATGCACAGATATAACTGGTAATGTAGGTCTTCGAAAAGTACTTAAAAGAAAAACAGGCTTTTAAAAAAGTAACACTTAACATACCTGAAAAAACTCAGGACGAAAATGCCTCAGTATGTATAAGTGATGTGTATTAAATGTTCCATAACTTTCGTCACACAAAAGATACAGCATTTATTTTACCATCAATGGAATGGTATTGAAACTCTCTTTCATTTGGTACCAAACATCAACACTCACAACGAGCACATAATTGTTAAAACGCGTTAGTGACAGAACTTATTGAATGACCCTCGTATGTATAACACATGTATGCTTCTGTTAATTGAATGGTACATGGCCACATTAAACCGCTCCTTTTAAAAAAAGGACTAAAACAACACGTAACATACCAAATGGTGTTCCTTCAACGTTTCATTACTGATAGAATACGGTTTGGCACAAGCTGGTGAGCAAACTTGGATGTACAAATTCGCAGGCTCTTAATCGTAAATACAGCACAAATCATGACTTCAATTTTTAAAGCGGAATTTCATCATTTAAGAATTTGTACTGTGATTAAAATGCCTACAACAGCACAGTTTTGTCCTTTCTTTAACTAGCTGCAATTATTCATTGTTGATTATAGTGCATCAATTATATATATAAAAAAACGCCTACACAAAATATGTGTCATAATGACCGACACATTTATTACATGTGTTAGCACCACTCACCTCGTAGTTCGTCCCAGGGCGTGTAGACAGTTTGAGACAGGTCAATCTCGTAGGGTGGGTCATCAAACTGAGCGTCTGCCTTATGACCCATCGGAAACATATCTTTACATATAAACTCGGTTTCAGGGGGTCCAGACGGGTAACTCATGACCACAGATGCCAGTAAAACGGATACCCAGGGTTGAATAAACATTGCGTCTTTTTTTCTCTCGAAAGATCAACGGTCGATAGGTTACCTAAATTAAGAAAACTATATAGCGTGGTTGGTTTCAATCAAACTATACTGAGTCAAAAGAGGAAGTATGTACATCTATTTTTGAAAATATCAAAAAAGTTGTATTGACAAATCAAGTTTTGCAAAACAAGTTTTATAATATACACAATGTATATTATATCCTACAGAATCCAATCTCATTAAAATCATACCCTAATTACGCTTTGATACTCTACGCTATAGGTAGCGCCTTCACAGTAGTCGAACGCTACTGTACTCCCGGCGGAAGTTGTGTTTTGTGTATCGATGGATTCGATGTAAAGCTTTGTCTGTGCGGTGTGACCTTGTTACCTTTTGGTAAGTCTAGATATTTTGCGACCTTTTCAACGAGGTTTCTTGTCCACTGGCATATTTACATACGTTGATGATGCCTCTTGCATAAGCACGTTGATTGAAATGGCGTATAAAAGCAAAAAGTCAAATAAAAACATCGACAACAAGTGAAAATTGTCTACCGGATGTAAACATTTGATTAAAAAACGTTCGATTTATGATTATTTTGTATAAAACCACACATACATAATAAGATTAACATCTAAGAAAAGGGGAACTTAGTATAGGTACACTCAGTTTCTTGTTAATTTAGCTATTTTCTGTGGTTGAAATGGATCGTACTATCCATATTTACTATACTCATAGTTGCAGGTTCGGTGTATTGTAGTTGCGTTCAGCCTTCAAACGTGTGTACTCCTAGTTGGGGTTAAATCATGTTTAATACGAAACCGATAACGGAGACAGTTGATACATTTTTCATGTTTACGAATGTTTTTAACCCACCAATGTGGCCTCCACTTAAGATATGTCAATCCAAAATAATTTGAATAAAAATTAACTGACAAAGATTGAAAAGTCAATGAGTACATGTATCAGTGATAACTGATATGTTTATGCTCCCATTTTTATGGGGTGAGTTGTCATGTAAAGTCTGTCCGTATATACGCGCATATCCTATATTCGTTGAACAGTACCATTACTGATTTCGGTATAACAGTATACTATTCTCACTGTTTAGTAAAAAGAACTATAACCCTTGGACAATGATGAAATTTCAGCGCAATGGGGCATATATATAAACTAAGATATACATAATAAAACATCCTAAATACTTCTTTCTATTTCAGACAGTTATGGATGAAATAAAATGCTACTGTTGTTCAAAGAGGTCACATGACTTTCCATGCATAATGACTATTAAATTGCCTACCACAACACAGAAGAGCCGACAATTAAATGTTACTTCATCTGGAACAGATGCACAAAGTATTACCATATTTTTCCATCAGATATAAAAACAGAGCAAACTAATCACTCCAAACGCGACGTTTCATCAAAGGAATCACTGATTTTTATCCAAACCACACCATTCATCAAGACGCAAGTTAAAAACATGTTTCGCGCATTTCTTAGATGTAGAAGTAAAGTTGTTGTTTTTTTAGAGGATAAAATATTCTGGAATTTTGGAAATGTTCACAGTTTGTAATGAAGGTTTAGGATGATACGGAATGAAAATGTTTAGCCTGATGAAAACGTGTACCAATTTGATGACGATTTACAAATGAATGAGGATCAAAAGCGCATGTGTAACAATAAAAGTATCACAAAGAAACTTTTATTTAGTTTATTAAAAGGATATTTAGAAATATGTATAAAAGCATTCAACTGTATGTTATAATTTATGGCCGTAAGGTTGGAGTGAAATATACCCAATATGCATGTGTTAAATTGAACAGTTAAGCGATTTGAAAGTGTCAGTCAGGGTGTTGAATTATAGTGTTATTCGTTAATTTTAAGAAGACATGTGACAATATTGAAAGTTATAAGTACATGTAATATCAGTGTTATAAAAAATATGAATTTGCATGTGAATTATATTACATTTAATGATACACGTGTATGACATGAATGTTTTAAATAATACAACATGATATATTACATGCCTTTTCATGACATGTTTGTTTTGAATGTTGTGAATGCAAGATGTTTAATAAAGATGTGTATTTATAAACGAAGTCAGTGCGTCTTTTTTATCTGCAGTCATGAACCGAGGCATGAACCAGTAACAACGTTTCACAATCCATTGTAAAATTGAGAAGAGTCCCAAACCGTGTTGTTATGCATGAGTTATCATCGATAATAAAAAAACGATAATAAAAAAAAAGATACTAATAAAGAAGACCTGTATTTGAAATTCAATCTGCTACTAGCAGAAAACCTGCTACCACTCTAAATATTGCATTTTTATTCTTTTTGGATGTGGTGGAGTGGTATTGGATGGAACCTACTCACCAGATGATATATTCTGATGAAGTAAAACAGTTGTGGAACATTGGTCCCAAACTCTTTTAGGGCAAATGTCTGGTTGGAAAAACAAAGGTCAATTAGAAAAAGGCCGTACCAAGCTAAAAAAAGTATGCTATCGGTTTTGCAGTTCCCAGTATATATTGCCTAAACGGCGCATATTTGGCTGATCAATTGAAAGATATTAAACTAAATATTCATGTCATTAACTGCTCCATTAAAGGCATGTCGAGCGTGATATGAAAAACATGTCTGGGGATAACCCTTTGATTTAGAATTGATACAACAAAATATTGGATACTTATACATATATCACACACTTAATTAGGCTAATTCAATCCTATCCATATATTATTATTAAATATGTACATAAACGAAATTTCTATATTGTATTCACTTACCTTTTTTCAGATCGCATATGACTTTTTCAACACAACTACAATACAGTAGTTTACCAACTAGGGTGACAGTGAATATTTTAAAAATTGCAACTATGAGTACACCGTGTTTTGACAGAAACCTTTCTCTATCTTTATAATCTCACAAATAACTGCTAATGACCCACACATTTGCAAGGTCTGTGGATTATTCCTGACATGACACAATTCAAAAACTGATACAATCGTACCTCGTTTGTACACAATAAGCAATTGTTTACAACTGGTTTACGATTGTCAAGTGTTGTGGACAGACAACCCGACTGTTATTACATTTTTCATTGTCAAAAACAAGTGTTTGTATATGCTGGACTACAACTAAGGATTCTGTAATAAACTGCAATCAACGATTTTCTGAAAATCTACCAATAAATAAGTTTTTTAACGCCATCAGTCGGACACCTCTATCAGATGTGGTGATATTGCGTAATATTTCAACACAACTTCCGTTGGGAGTACAGTAGCGTTTGTCTATTGTGGCCTTAGTAGCGTAGAGTATCGTAGCCTGATAAAAGGGTCTGATTTTAATGAGATTGTACAAAGTCAAAAAAGAACAATACAAAAATGTGCAAAATGCATGTTCAATAGTTTGCATACAGTTGAATGGGAACAGTCATGTTGTTAATTGATGGTTTTCTGGAATTTCTCATGAAATTCAAACTTATAACTTTTTCTCAAACATAAAGTTAGGATGTTTGAACACATGTATGACGTGAAAAATTACATAGAGATTATTTAACTGCTGGGATCGATTATAGGGAAATCCTTCACGAGTGGTAGACGTGTGGTTCTTTTCACGAACGAGCAACGTTTTTGAAAAAACAAAGCACGTCTACCATCAAGTGAAGGATTACCCAATAATCGATCCCAGCAGTTAAATAATCTATTTATTACTATTTTTTCAAACAAATATTCGCTTTATTGAACGTTATTCGCGGATGACGTCGACGTCAGAAACACTTTGTTGACGTCACACCTCAACGTCGCAACGTTAGTTATTATCGTGTTCTGAGTTAGCAACGTTAGTTATTATTGTGTTCTGAGTAAGTTATTAATATTTAGCGATTATGAATATTCTTGCACTGAGAAATCCCGATCTTTCACCCATAGAAATTAAATAAAACAATGTACTTCGTAATGGGGTTGGTTATGTAAATTTGATTGCGCATTTTTTTTAACTAGTATACAAATGAAAATTCTCATAATATGCTCAAGTTTCATATGAAATGTGCATGTGTATTAAATTAACGCTCTTGTTACCTTCGGCTTAAATAGTGTTATGAAAATGTTTGATCCGGAGAACTCGACGACTGGTCTTGTTGCTAAATCAAAAATCTTAGTTTAAATGGGGTTATTTAAATGGGAATGGGGTTATTTAAATGGAAATGGGATTATTTGAATGGGATTTATATTACTAAAAGTCAAAATGAATCGTATTGCTATCACAAAACAAAATATGAAATTCTTAAAGCATAATATGAACTGATATTGATAATTTATACACAAAAACTAGGTGATTCGTCTAGCTTTTCAAACCAGACTAATTAAGGTGTGCGGAACATGATGCCTAGTTTAGCGTATATGAAACAGAAACACAAATGCGATTGTATTTGATTGACAGCCATTATGCTTCCAGATCCCTTCCATTTCATTTAAAGAGCACACAAAGCAACCTTCATTAATTTTGTTATTATAAATATTTATTTATTTTTGAAAGTTCAAAGAAAGCTGTTTTTTCATATTATTCATTTTTAAATATTTGCATCAATCATATATAAAACTAAAAAGCAAACATTTAAGTATATTTCGAAAATGATAATGAATAAATCAATTGAGATGCTATTTTAAATACCGCTTGCCTTAAATTGTATAGATCTATATATTCAAGACATTTTGAATGCTTTTTGAACCGAGAAATTTAAACGAAAAATCGGTAAATAAACAAGGGTACAGTATTGTTCAAAATTTCATCTAGCCAAAGGTTAACAATACATACAACGTGGCGAAGTCAATTAAATAAAAATAAAATTTATGAATTTATACGAACCTTTGATTGAAATGCTCCAGAAGAATTGACAAAACTACTCCAACATACTCCAATTCTGTTATCACAAAATTCTACCTTTATTTTAAGACTAACCACACGTGAAATGATAATTAGAAAAAAATATGTTACATTGTTTAACTACTATTTAGCCGGCAGTATTGCTATTAGGTAAAATTATTTGGCGTAAATGAATTTGTCACTTCAAACGAGAGAGAAAAATGAAGTTTAAGCGACCCGCATCTTCATAAGGCCAGAGGGCGAATCACCTTTGTTTTACTTCATACATATAGTTGTAATGTTAACATGAGTATGTACACTGAGTCAAACAAGATGCAAGTTTTGAAATATATAAAATATATGCATTAATAAAGTACTCATACCTTTGTATGAAAAGTTCCTTCACAAACAGTCTGATTTCCTCAAAGTCAAGAAATAGCAAAAGAAACAAAAAAGAAAACAAAAAATGAAGAAGCTAAATGCATGAATAGAACGTAAGGCATTGAGTTGAATGGCACAATACCAGATGACAGTCATCTTGTTAATTGCTTATTATCTTGAATTTCTCATGAATGTATTTGACATACATGATTAACGTTGTTTACTATTTATTTTATAAACGTAATAGAAGAAAAACACTTTTTTTTTTGCGAAATAAACAATGTGTCACAATACATTCCCATAATGGGAAACAATTAACTAAAACGCTTGGTATACCTGAAATATACAAAATATAGATAGTCCGTTGTTTGCTTGAAGTTCCAGCAAAATGTAAGTGGGCGAAACGTTTAAATGTAGATGAATAAAGAAAAATGTGTTACCGTATCCATCTAGATTGAGTGAGAATTTATCCACTCAATATTTATATGAACCCTTATCGAAAGTAACCGGCACGAAAAGCAGTTTGTCCTGCAAAAATGATAAAATGTCTTAGGTGTGTTTCCAATCCTAATATAGGAATAAGAGCGCCGCAACCGTAACATGATATGCCAGTCAAATACAGAAAAAGGTAAGATGCGATGGTCGATGGTAAGATGCGATGTACCATCGACCATCGCATCTTCCCATCGACCATCGCATCTTACCAACGACTATCGCATCAATCGTAATGTACATTAGGCCTCTTCTTCTTTTTATCGACACCCCTCTCTCCTCTCTCTCTCTCTCTCTCTCTGTCTGGCTGGCGTGGCTAAGTCGGTAGAGCGGCGGATTTGTAACCGGAGGCCCGGGTTCAATCATCCGTGGTGCCACTGATTTTCGTTGGTGTGTTCTTGGGCAAGAGACTTTCCCTTAAACTCGTCAGTCGGATGGGGACGTAAACCTGGCGGTTCCGTGTATCGGTCTATCCGCCGAGCACATTAAAGAACCATAGGAATCTATTCAATAATAAGAGTAGGGCACGGTTCCCGGATTCCTATGTATCATTCCCTCTCTCTGGGGCGGCTCTAAATAACATATACTGTGTTAGTTTAAACTTATTTATTTTACATCGATTGTAACGAAAGCTCTATGAACTTATTTGAATTACTCCCGATGTCTTCCTTGGTAGAACCAGTACTAAGCAATGCAGATAAAGTGTCTTGCTCAGGGACACAACGCATATGGCAATGGCGGGAATCGAACTCACGACTTTTGGATCATGGGTCCAACGCTCTACCACTAGACCACAGCGCTCCACAATATACTGTGTTGATGAGCCGTTAAAAAACATTCAGTTCAATTCTCTCTCTCTCTCAATATAATCTCAGGTTTGTCAAGGAGACAATTGTATTAAATTGAAAATATGTTAAGAAGAGAGTAATAAAAACTATTCAACCATGTTGGATATGTGGGCGGGTGTGTGGGTGTGGATGAACAAAACCTGCTTTGCTCAATTCTAATTAATTTTATATGAGCGTTCAACTTAGGCATTGCAAAACGTTATGTGTGTTGGTAACCCGACCCTACCTATTTTTTCTTTTGAAAACTAGCAATTTTTTCCAATTTACCAGAAAAATATATAAATTCAGCTGTTTTGGGTATAAAATGCTATGCTCCTAAATATATATATATAAAACAAATATATTTGAAAATAAATCCGTATCTACCTTACCTACTTTTTCTGGCATGATACCCTAAAAAGAAATATAAAAAGATCGGACAGGGAAAGTAGAATTCAAGGAGGACAGTCAACCACAAAACACAGAAACAAACACGCAAACAGACAAACAAGAAGGTAAAAGCAATAATAAATGCAAACGACATCACAAACACATAAGGGTGACAATAGGGCTACCGCCTTTGAACGGTCAGTGGCATAGTAGGCCACTGGGGGGTTTAAACCGGTTCTAGGGTGCACCAAACCTCACACTTACCCTACTGTCATCCCATTAAAACAGGACAGTGTAAATAAAGAAATTCCCGCCATGATCTAATCTCTAACCAACAAGGCAGCATCAATAGGCAATATAAGTAAAACACAAATATGCTCCGTGTAAATATAATACAAAAAAACAATAGCCTAGAAAGCCACAATGAAGGCACTCGGTGACTAGGCAGAAGCCAGAGCAGTAAGAGAATAAACCATTAAGGGCACGACAAGAAAGATTATAGACAAACATCAAACGCCACCGTCCCAATGGGCTTTAGGTAGGCGTCATCATAGGGTCCACAGTCTGTCCGGTCATTGTACAATTAAAGAGGAAAGCAAAGTGGCGAACTGTAAAAGGATCCACCACCAAGCATGCAGTACGTTGCAAAACGATAGGGTCATAACCTCTTTTGATAAACTTTTTAACAAGTTTAACAAAGATAGTATGAAAGTGATCATGACCAAGAATCTTACGAAGTTTATAAATCACATCACCATAGAAGTCAGGTTGTGATAGTCCTTGTCGCAGAAATGAAAATTGAAATATAGAGCCTTGCCTAACACATATTTTTGTTTTGTTTGGCCTTATTACGGAATTATAGCTCACCTATAGACGCATGCAATCTATCAGACTTCAAACTTCGGAATTCGGAATTCAGAAGTACAACAAACTTGGCATTGTCACTCTTTTCTGTCTGGGTTTGAGTAGGTTCCATTGAGGAGAGGAAGGGCCTATATAAACCCTCGCCTATATAAATCCTCAAAAAAAATACTCACCAATCTCGAATTGCGGACATCCTTGTGATAACCTGGTTCTATACCCTATATGTAAATTCCAGACCGCCCCTGCCCCCACCATGCTCTTAATGTTTCTTTAGGCCCTCAGACAACTAGTAAAATTTAAGAATGCTTTACCTTAAAGAGTGAGGCACTGCATGTCTATGCATAGATATAGTGATAAATCATTTAGTGTCATTTAAAAAGTTGATTGTGAAATGTGTCTGCTTTTCTTTATATAATTATGTTTCATATGTTTCTCCAGTGTATGCACTCCTCACTCGCCCACAAAAACTTGTTTGCAATATTCTTGAATGGAAAACTTAGTCAAGTTCGATATCAAGAGTGGCCGTAGAACGTGTGTCATAAGTCGATGGTCGATGGTAAGATGCGATGGTCGATGGTAAGATGCGATGGTAAGATGCGATGGTCGATGGTAAGATGCGATGGTCGATGGTCCATCGCATCCTACCATCGACCATCTCATCTTACCATCGACCATCGCATCTTACCATCGCATCTTACTATCGACCATCGCATCTTACCATCGACCATCGCATATTACCATCTACTATCGGCCTACTAGGTCGATGGTCGGTGGTAAGATGCGATGGTAAGATGGCCCTAACAGGACACCGTAGAATTACCCTTAAACATTTATCCCTCTTGAACGCTCAAACAGTATGAGTGTCTCAAATGTAATTGAAAGGAAAAAGAAACGCATAACTAACATACTACACTATTTTATACACCTACTTCCACGTAATATTCCAGATACATCTCAACGTGTTTTGCAGAAAAATCAATGTATTCTTTGTACACGAAATTCATAAATGTTCAAATTTCGTTTGATTTCAGTACTGTGTTTAATGTTAAGAGATTGCAACGTTTAAAGCTTAAGTTTGCACACCTGTTTGAGCAAATGCGCATTCTGTCGATAATGAAACGTTAAAGGGGTAACCATTCGTGTGTTCGGTGTTGTTTAAACCGTCTTTCCGAAAGGACAGGCCTAATGTCGCCCTGTACCATTCGATTAGCAGTAGCATATTAAACATACAATATATAGCGGAAATACCCATTATGTGTTTCTTTTTATTTTCAGTATATGTTTCAACTTCATTCCACCTAGCATTTGAACTAATTGTATTATCGTAACCCTGATATACGTTTAAAATATAAAAGTAATTTCAGAACTCTTCTGCGATAAAGGACTATCACAACTTGACTTCTGTGGTGACGTGATTGACAAACTTCGTAAGGTCCTTTGTCATAATCACGTTCATACAATCTTTATTAAACGTTTTAAAAACGGTTATCAAAAGAGGTTATGACGTTATCATTTTGCAACGCACCGTATGTTTAGTGGTTGACCCATTTACAGTTTGCCACTATGCTTTCCGCGTTGATTGTGAGATGACCGACATATTGTTGACCCTATAATGGCATCTACCTGCAACCCCAAAGGGCGGCAGCGTTTCATGTTTGTCTTAAATGTTCTCATGTTGGTGTGTTCTCTTGTTGCTCTATCTTCTTCCAAGTCCTCGAATACTTGCATTGTGGCTTTCTAGGCTTTGTTTCTTTATATTAATTATATGTGCATAATCGTCTATGTGTTATGCTTATATTGCCAGTTAATGCTGCCTTGTTTGTTAGAGAATATAGAACCCACGATGCAGCTTTATTACCTCTCATGAACAGACTCAGTGTGTAACGGAAACTGAGTCTGCTATTTTATTCTCTTGGTTGTGTTTGTTGCTTTCAAGGGATCTCCCCTATATCAGTATTCATTAACATTCACACTAGTGTTCGTTTAGTGCAGTGTGGCGGCTGTAAAAAGTACTCCCCGTAATACGAATCAGTAGTGTTATTGTTACAGGTTGTTTTGGGCTCAACAAGCCCAATATAAGTGTCTGAAGCAAAATACCGCTTAAACCGGTGCTAGGGGGCGTGAGAGGTGTTGCTTCTTACATTAATTCTCATGATCAGACTTAACAAAACCGAGTATGCTATTTTATTCTCTTTGTTGTGTAATTCTGTTATGAAAGCATAAGCTTGTTCGACAATTGTCATCTTTTGCGAAAATCATCAGGTGCGCGATTCATGGCCATTGTAGCCCTCTTGTTTAGTCTAAAGTTTTGGGGCGCACTTAAATAAGCGTGATATTATTGCAAACTTAACGTATGTCTATTTGTTTATACAATTCTTAGGTGGGTACTTAGGAATTGTCACTAGAATCCATGTATACATATCTGTCTCCTTGTATCACTTGCATAATACATGTATTGTGTACAGATTTACGTGGTCCCGCCTTAATTCCATTAAGTGATGGAAACACTTATATTAGCAGGATTTTATAACGGATATTTCGACAATAAAACACGTTTAAAAAAAAAAGTGATAACCTGTTTAAAATTACCTATAAAATGTTTTCATTTACAATATGCAAAATTTTAAAGCCGAAATTAAGGTTTTATTTTATACCCCAGCCAACACCGGTTTTGCTTCTTGTGGAAGGGGTTGGATGGGATATGAAAGTTAATACTCGGACCACGTAATGGCTTATATGAATACAAAAGGCATGACACATTAAGAGTTTTTTATTTACAATTGCATGATACCTGACACATTATGATATTCTCCTGCTGGCTTTCCGCCACTGATATTATTGCCAATATGCTAAGTTACGATGAAATTATATTTTGTGGAAGTTAATGCACAATTGCTTCAAATATATCTATATACATGCGTGATTCCTTACTTAGAGAATTGTACATATTTTCCCATTTTTAAGAAACTGCGCTAGATCGTTGGTCCGTTGCAAACCTTCAGCGAGCTACGGTACATCCTGCTGCCATCACGCCGAATAATGTCAGAATAATGCTGGTGCGTAAATTGTCTGAATTATTGTGTCCTCTGCTTTGTTCTGTTGAACCCAATTCTGGCCATGGTGTTGTATGGGAGCCTGAGGTCGGATCCAGTAAGACCCTCGCAGGACATTTGTCTGTCCTACCACTTGTGCTGCTCAAGTCTCGCAAAATCTCGGAATATAACGTTGTCCAAAATATCTTTTGCTCCATAACTACCGTTGCTCTGGGGAAAAAAATCAAACATTTCTATGGAGACTGAGAATATAAGATGACTATAAACAGACCATGCATGTCAAATAGATGCAATATATATGATATTTAAAAAAATGGATGAACTCACCGTTTGACATTTCAAACAATTATAAACATGTAGACTTCTGAAGTGGTGACATTCCATTCCAAAAATAGACAACTTTAGCTTACAAACGTTTGCTTGCATTACAAGTCACTTCGAGCTATTTATATATGTTACTATTTTTTTTTAACATTACGTTGCACTGTATATGCCTTATTTGGATGACCCTAAAAGCTGCCTTCTTAGAAAACATCTATAATGCACATTTATTGAACGCTTTCATAAGAATACTACCAGATCTTGCTTGACCAGGCAATAAGTATCAGTTAGTTTGGCCTCACAGGATAGTTACTGTAACTAAAACAACTCTGTTCTTTCATAAATCAAATGTTCGATCCCATGACCTTCTTCAGTAGACGAAGTTATTTCACAGCCTTCATAATGACTTTACTCTTCGTATAGCATAAATTGAAATTTCGGTTCCATTACATTCCTCAGAAGAAATATTGAAAGAACAGAGATGTTTTAGTTAAATCATAAATCAAGACAGTTCTCTTACCGGTGACCTCAAAAACACACCCACTTGATTCACATGAAAACAACCCGTCACAAAGTATATATATGGTATTTTTGGGGTACATTTAGAACAAAACCGACATGACAAGCGACTTACACAAAGTAGATATGACCTAAGTTGGCGGCAGGAGCAAACCACTTGAATACCGCTTGCTGCAGTCCAGGGTTGATTCGATGACCAATAGTACTCTGTAACGACGCAAACAGGTGATACAAACAAGTTATATAATATGTTTACCTTTTTTCGTATACACATTCTGCCTGTAGGCTCATCAATCCCAATATGTGTCGCTTTAAAGTAGAATATCACTTAAGCCGGTGCTAGGAGGCGTGAGAGGTGTTGCACGAGACAACCGATTCTGCTACTTTTATCTCTTGTGTGTGTTTGTTGCTTCCAGAGATCCCCTTTTCAGTATTTATTAATATATACTGAGCAAAATAAATTTAGCACATAAAATGCATGTTATTTCCATAGACGAGATAAAAAACCGTGCATGTTCAGGGTCAATGAAAAAGTGACATAGATATGACCAATAATAATGATACAAAGTCATTTGTAAACAAAGCCGCTGATAATAATAAAGAAAATATGATAGGATCATACTTGTATAGGTTAAAACGTTCTCATTTCAGTAAGAAGTGGAGAGGTAATTTTAAAATTACGAAATTTTAAATGTTTTTGGTTGAGAATAACAATCGTTTGTGAACATATTTCAGGTTTTTTAAACAATGACAGAATGTGCAATGCCAAGGAAATTTGTTCAAAGCAATATGTTTGTATAATAAAAAAGGTTGTTTTTAATATATGGGAGATAATTCTGATACTTTGACTAGAAAATCATAAAATAACACAATTTTTTGAAAATCACATCCTTACCTAGTATTTCTAATATCTTCAAACAATTATATCGATGTTTATGTGTTTAATCGTATATCCCTAAAAGGTTGTGCTAAACTTTGTTTGTTCAGTAAATAACACAACCGATACATAGTCATAATACTATTTCTCTGGTCGGTTGACATAACTGTTAACTAAACACTGTTTAAAAGGCAAAACATTTATGCATGAAATGAATAAAAAGGCATGCCATACTGAGAGTTTTTATTTACGATTACGTGAGATATGAAACATAATGATCTTCTCCAAATCCCTGGCATTCTGTCACTGATATCACTGCCAACATGTCAGGCAATGATGAAATTATGTTTTGGGGAAGTTATTGCATAAATACTTCAAATATATCTTTCTCATGCATTTTGGTGTTTGCTGCCACTGTACAATTTTAGCTGGACTGCGAAGCAAATCCAGGCTTATGGTTTGGAGATTTCCGCCTGTCTGTCTGTCTGTCTGTCTGTCTGTCTGTTGAATGTACGGTCCTATTCCAAATTTAAAAAACTTTGAAACATGGCATACAGGTTCATCATCTGTGTTACAAGCACCCTAACTCTCATGCCTTTAACCAAATATTTCCCCCTTTTCATCTCAGATCAAATCTCTGGTATTCTGTCACTGATATCACTGCCAACATGTCAGGTAATGATGAAATTATGTTTTGGGGGAAATTATTGCATAAATACTTCAAATGTATCTATACACATGCATGTTGTTGTTTGTTTTCTGCCATTGTACATTTTTAGCTGGACTGCGAAGCAAATCCAGGCTTAAGGTTTGGTGATTTCCGTCTGTCTGTCTGTCTGTCTGTCTGTTTCTTGAATGTAAAGTCATATTCCAAAAACCTATTGGCAAAAACCTTTGAAACATGGCATACAGGTTCAATCAACTAGGTTACAAGCACCATAACTCTCATGCCATTTTACCAAATATTTCCCCCTTTTCATCTTAGATGTTTTCGGTAAAAGTCAGCAATTCGCAATCCGGCGTTCGCACCAGTCTTGGTGCTTCTTGTTAACATATAAACCAAGTCGATACATAGTTATGTTACTTTTTCTCAAGTTACAATTAAGGAACACTTACGTTAACATTATGTTTACTAGTCACTGGTCTGCCTACACCCTTTAGCTTGAAGGTTAAAACGTTTATACATTATTGTTATGTACTGGTCATTAAACAATCTTGTATCATACATTTTACACGCATGATGTCTATATCACTAAGTTAAACCATATTTATGTTGTTTACGTGTTCTCTCGATTTGGGCAGTTTCTCACGTAAACGATCTCTCTTTTTGTATTTTTGTTCACGAACAACTTGTTGCTTGACGTTTTACTATTGTTTATCTAATTGTTCATTCAAGGTTGCAGAGGTTGTATTAGTCTATTTAGATGCGATGTAGACAACAATACGTTTGTACTTGTAAAGATTATTATTTTGAGTGTTCACAACATTTTTAGACTTGTCAGACGTTGTCAAACTTTGTCAAGCAATACATAAGAAGTTAAATGCCATTAACATTCCCGAAAACTGCGTGACTGATATATAGTTGGTCATAACATACGTATATATTTAAAATGTTACAAGTTTTAAATGTAACGAGAAAGGAAGCAAAACCGGCAACACGAAAGTATTAACAAATTTATTTACATAAAATATTCACTTGCAGAATATACAAATCCAGTCTTTCATTAATTTTTGAATTAAGTCCAAATAAAAGTATCCAATGTTCCTTTAAATGTCTCTTTAATCCAAAACAGTAAGTGTCTCTTTAATCCAAAACAGTAAGAATCTCTTTAATCCAAAGCAGTATCTCTTTCAGACTAAATTAATTTCCAATATTTCCGGTTTAGTCCAAATATGATTCTGATCCGTGAAGCATAGCGTAATGAAGAAATCAGAAGCGGTGACCGAGGCTATGCAGACAATTCTCAATGTTTGCGTCTGTGTGATCAAGATCGATTCAGGACGTTTCGGCACCAAACCATTTCGACACCTGGACGAATCGGCACCTAGACGTTTCGGCATCAAACCATTTCGGCATCTATTTTAATTTTTACCCTAGACGTTTCGGCACCCATTTATATTTGAGTATTATAATGAAGTAAAGAAGTAAAGAAATTAAATATTTTCTATAAGATCACTTGTAATTCATTTAAAATGCAAAGTTGATTGCCTTAACGGCAACTCCGAAGCGGTTTTGAGCCTAAATACAACTACATCATGAACATAAATAGGGCCCATATGATAATCACTTGTAAAATATAAGTAAATATGACTTTTATATTATATTGTAGCATGGTCACTGATATTCCCTTTGTAATATCTCTGATGTAAATCGTTTAATTGAAACTACTTGAACAGGTTCCCTTTAACATGTATCATAATGTATACCTAAGACCAAACAAAAAAACGTATCTATTTTAATTCTTCACTTTACCTTCCTATCATCTCCATACCGACGACTACAGGTATGTGACTTGAACAAAGCCTCCACAAACTAACCTATTATTAAAAATCGTCTACATATAACGCATGCGTTATACTTTTCTTGTTATTACTACCATACCATCCCTTATTTGTAAATAGTTTTATCTTTATATATTTATATATTTACATTAATTTTTATTTACTACTTCATTTCTTCATCTTTCATCAGTTTGTGCGCACAATATGACCTATTTATGTATCGACGTGCGGTAACATTCATTCATTCATTCACTTAAATTATTTTCGTCAGTATGGGGCTAGTACAGAAGCCGACAAGATTAAACGATCTGGCAGGCATATTTTGTTAGAATCAATAGAGTTAATCTGGCGTTGAACAAATGATACCAATGGAAGTTTAAGTTGTGGAGAATCATCAATAACACCCCTTATGAACTCGGTCAATACGTAAAAATACGTAAAACGTCTCACCGCTGCTATAGAGTTATATAGTCGGTTTTCGTGGAGTGGCGTTTTACGTATCGACCGAGTTCATACGGGGTGAGTAAGATGTGTACTTTGGCAAATTTTTAATTTGTGACAGACGGTTTCTGATTGCTTTTTACAAACTGACCATACACTGTATCAGCTGACATATACGACTAATAATAGGATGTTCGTGGTCACTAACATCAGCTTTGTAAGTCCTGATGATTCGTATATCTTATTCCAACGCTGTTTCTGATTTCGCTTGTTTTAATTTACTGCTTCGAGGTAATAATGTTTTGCTTAACATCTAGTAAAACAACAGTTTGAACCGTATGTCTGTCTCCATGGTTTGTTACATCAGATAGTCTGTTTTATATTCGTTCAATGTGAAATGTGAGGTAACAGCCGCGTGCAATCATGAGTGTGATTTTGGGGTCCAGTAGACTACACTGCTTACCGGGTACCAGTCTACTTGGTCGAGATTGACCGAACATAATTTAGAAATCGATCAACGGGGGAGGGTTGCTGAACTAAGTGAGACTATGAGATCAAGTCACCAATGACTAGTCATGCTGTTCTTTATTCCGCACATGATATTTTAAAGGAAGCTGTGAAATGTTTAAGCCAATCAAACGTTGAAGGAGATGGTCTGTCAGTTTCGACAATGCTTAAGCTGAGGTTGCTTAGAGTTAGATTGTTGTTGCTTAGTGTTAGATTGTTGTTGCTTAATGTTAGATTGTTGTTGCTTAATGTTAGGTTGTTGTTGCCTAGTGTTATGTTGTTGTTGCTTAGTGTTAGGTTGCTGTTGCTTTAGGTTGGTGTTGCTTAGTGTAAGTTTGTTGTTGCTTAGTATTAAGTTGTTGTTGTTGCTTAAGGTTAGGTTGATGTTGTGTTATGTTAGGTTGGTGTTACTTAGTGTAAGGTTGTTGTTGTTTAAAGTTAGGCTGGTGTTACTTAGTGTTAGGTTGCCGTTGCTTTAGGTTGGTGTAGCTTAGTGTTAGGTGGTGTTGCTTAGTGTAAGATTGTTGTTGTTTAACGTTAGGTTGGTGTTTCTTAGTATTAGGTTGCCGTTGCTTTAGGTTGGTGTAGCTTAGTGTTAGGTGGTGTTGCTTAGTATTAGGTTGTTATTGCTTAAGGTTATGTTGCCGTTGTGTTATGTTAGGTTGGTGTTACTTAGTGTAAGTTTGCTGTTGATTTAGGTTGGTGTTGCTTAGTCTTATGTTGGTGTTACTTAGTGTTAAGTTTTTGTTGCTAAATTATGTTAGGTTGTTGTTGCTTATCGATGAACGCTATGTAAACCTTACTTTTCTGTTCGAATTGGTAAAACATAGTCTCTTGGAGATTGAAAGACGTAGTTATAAAGTTTAAACCTTTTTGAAATCCTTGCTGTTGCAGGCATGGAAATCGAGTACCTTTTGTCTCGAAGAAAGTATTGAACCTTTCTGGGAACAGTTTTTCGAACATTTTGTTAAAACATGATAAGAGCGCGAGCGGTCTATAACTACTTGGGTCAGACTTATTCTTGCCATTCCCTTTATATATCGGGACGAGAATACTGGTTTTCCATGGTATTTGGGATGCATTCGTACAACAGAATTATGTTGAACAATATAGCTATCGATGTATTTAGATGCATTCCTCCATATATTACATGTTCATTTAATACGTTATTTATTCCAGAACTTTTTTTTTTCGTTAGTTGCTTAGTAATATTCGAAATAGTGGACTCAGGTACTGGAGATTCAATAATGTATCCAAATTCTCCCATTTGTTTTGCACTGTGTTGACGAAGCTTAGAATTAATATTTTGTTACAGGGGTTCCTCCTTGTTATCGACGAACGTAAAAACATCTTTAAAGTATTTACCAAACCCGTTAGCTATATTTGCTTCGGTATATGTATTAACATTCACAATAATTTCTGAACACATCTCGACAGGTTTATCTTTTTTGCTCCTTAAGAGTCTCCAAAACAGTCTGTAATCTAATTCGGCCGCGCGTTCAAGTTCTTCGTACGAGTGATTTAGGTATTTGTCGGACGCAATTCTTTGCAGTCGCCGAAAAGTGTTCTTAGCACTTTTATACGATTCATACTGGGGTCCTCTGGACCTCCCATCTTTGATCTTAAATTGTCGACTAAATCGTCGTGTTGTCGGTAAGTGTTAGGTTGTTGTTGCTTAGTGTTAGGTTGTTGTTGCTTTAGGTTGGTGTTGCTTAGTGTAAGGTTGCTGTTGCTTTAGGTTGATGTTGCTTAGTGTTAGGTTGGTGTTGCTTAGTGTTAGGTTGGTGTTGCTTAGTGTTAGGTTGCTGTTGTTTTAGGTTGGTGTTGCTAAGCGTTAGGTTGTTGTTGCTTTAAGTTGGTGTTTCTTAGTGTTAGGTTGGTGTTGCTTAGTGTAAGGTTGTTATTGCTTAGTGTTAGGTTGCTGTTGCTTAACGTTAAGTTGGTGTTGTGTTTTGTTAGGTTGGTGTTACTTAGTGTTAGATTGTTGCTGCATAACGTTAAGTTGTTGTTGATTAACGCTAAGTTGTTTTATGTTAGGTTGTTGTTGGTAAGTGTTAGGTTGTTGTTGATTAACGTTAGGTTCACGTTACTTAGTGTTAGGCTGCTGTTGCTTTAGGTTGGTGTTGCTTAGTGTTAGATTGGTGTTGCTTAACGTTAGGCTGTTGTTGATTAACATTAGGTTGGTGCTACTTAGTGGTAAGTTGTTGTTGCTTTATGTTAGGTTGTTGGTGCTTCGTGTTAGGCTGTTGTTGTTTGGTGTTAAGTTGGTGTTACTTAATGTTAGGCTAGCGTTGCTTAGTGTTAGGTCGTTGTTGCTTCGTGTTAGGTTGTTTTCGTTTAGTGAATTGCGCTCTTTCATGGTATAGTATAATACCGGACTTCTTACTTCCGTTCATACACTGTATAGTACAATACCGGACATCTTACTTGCGTTCATACACGGCATAGTATAATAGCGGACACCTTTGTACATTCATACACGGTGTAATAAAATACCGGACACCTTATTTGCGTTCATACACGGTATAATACCGGACTTCTTACTTGCGTTGATGTATGGTATGGTATAATACCAGACAGCCAACTTAAGTTCATTCACGGTATAGTATACTACTGGACTTCTTACTTGCGTCCATACACGTTATAGTATAATACTGGACTTCTGACTTGCATTCATACAAGGTATATTATAATACCGGACGTCTTACCTGCATTTATACATGGTATAGTATAATACCGGACTTCTTACTTGCGTTCATACACAGTATAGTATAATACCGGACACCTTACTTGCGTTCATACACGGTATAGTATAATACCCGACTTATTATTTGCGTTCATTCACGTGATAGTACAATATCGGACTTGGAGTGGAGTGCGTGGTCCAGTTGTAGAGCGCCGAATTCTAAATCGAGAGGTCGTGGGTTCGATCCTCGCCACGGCCACGTTGTTTATCGTTGAGCAAGATCATTAATCCACATTGCTTAGTACTGGTTCTACTCAGGAAGCCATCGTGAGTGATTAATCTAAGTTGCAAGAAATTGTTTCGCAATCGATATAAAATAAATATGTTTAAACAAATATCGGACTTCTTACTTGCGTTCATACATGGTATAGTATAATATCGGACTTCTTGCATGCGTTCATACACGATATCTAGTATAATATCAGACTTCTTACTTGCGTTCATTTACGGTATCTAGTATAATATTGGAGATATTACTTGCGTTCATACATGGTATAGTATAATACCGGACTTATTTCTTGTGCCCATACACGGTATAGTATACAACTGGACTTCTTACTTGCGTTCATTTACGTGATAGTATGATATCGGACGTTTTACTTTCGTTCATACATGATATTTAATATAATATCGGACTTCTTATTTGCGTTCATACACGATATTTAAAATAATATCTAACTGCTTACGTGAGTTCATACAAATGGAACAATGCCAGTAAAAGTAGCATGTCCACCGCCATATGCATGCCATCTTCGGGATGGTTAAACTTCTGTACTATTGATTTTATGAATATTGAGTTCTGCTCAACCCGGGGCTAGGGGGCGTGAACGGTAGCAAGCATATTTCACTGCCGTTCATGAACAGTCTCAATCAAACCGAGACTATTTCACTGCCGTTCATGAACAGTCTCAATCAAACCGAGACTGCAATATTTCGTATTTATCGTGTCCGGCCGTTTCCAAAGGTCCACTCTCTACTCTTTTTTATAGTATAATACCGGACTTATTATTTGCGTGCATACACGGTATAGTAATAATATCATACTTCTTACTTGCGCTCATACATGTTATAGTAATAATGTCAGACTTCTTACTTTCGTTCATACACGGTATAGTAATAATATCAGACTTCTTACTTGCGTTCATACACGTTATAGTAATAATGTCAGACTTCTTACTTGCGTTCATACACGGTATAGTAATAATATCAGACTTCTTACTTACGTTCATACACGGTATAGTATAATATCGAACAGTGTACTTACATCCATACACGGTGTAGTATATTACCGGACAGTGTACTTACATTCATACACGGTATAGTGTAATACCGGACAGTGTACTTACGTTCATACACGATATAACGGTATAGTATAATACCGGACTTCTTACTTGCGTTCATACACGGTATAGTATAATATCGGACTTCCTACTTACGTTCCAATTTTATTCTCTCTAATTTAAAAATGCGTATGCAATAAAAAGGTTATTAGATTTATATTGGGATATATGCACTCGTTCGTTTGCGCATAAATATTGCGGCTCCTAAAGTCGCGCAATATTAATACGCAAAAGAACTAGTGCATATATCCAATACAAATCTAATAACCTATAAATACGGGACTTTTTACTTGCGTTCATACACGGTATAGTATAATACCGGACTTCTTACTTGCGTTCATACACGGTATATTATAATATCGGACAGTGTACTTACGTTGATTCTATTCATACACGGTATTGTCCTTAGATACCGTTCGTTGGGCATTAGCTGGAAGGTTCCAAGTGGTTCTTTCTGGTATTGGTGACCACAATTGGCTCTCCGAGCTTGCATCATAAACCCAGAAATGTGGTACCCCTGTTTCCCCCGTAATGTTACTGCAAGGGTGGAAAACGATATAAAAAGAAAACAAGGCTTTTACACTCGAGCTTGAAAGAGTTTGTGTGTTTATCTCTTTTTAAAAAAATGCATCTTAGGTCGGCTTAAAATATATACTGGGACAGCAACGTCCGAGGGAGGTAAAATGAAAGATGACGATTCCACTCCAAACAGAAATGCCACCCAAGGCTCGAATACACGAGGGGATGAGGTCCGCACCTCTAACGCGCAAAGATTTATCCACCAGTTAAAGAAAACCCCCAAAACAAACCATTGCAAGTAAGCAAATTATGTAGTTTTTCTTGCGCATTACTGGCTTGCCTGCTTTCTTTGTTCATATACTCATAACACCTTTTACCACTAAGGTGACGATATATTGATTAGTTTTTATAAGATGCTTTTGTCAAAAGTGTACATTCCATTTAAAAGATATGAAATACAATGTAACAGGGAAACTTATACGTGTCGTCCAGTTTATAGATATGACGCATAGGTGTAACAATTATAACATAAAACATATTAAGAAAATGTTTGATAAAGAAAGCTCTACCATGCACTTACTTCGTATTTCCTCCCAGGGCGTGTAGACATTTTGCGACATATCAATCTCGTAGGGCGGGTCACTAAATTGAGCGTCTGTCTGGTGACCCACAGGGAACATCTCTTTACAGATGTACGACGTTTCCGGAGGTCCAGACGGGTAGCCAATCACCATGGACACCATTAAAAATGGCAAACTGGGTCGAACAAACATTTCGTCTTTCATTGTGTATCTATTGTAGAATGGCCAATAATTAACAACCACATAAAATATGAAATGAAATGAAATGGGATTTTAACACATATTGAGACGGCAACCTCAGATGGAGATGAGATGAATTATTACGTTTTCCATCAGACATCCCCCAACAAGGAGAAAATTCACGTGAACCTTATCCACTGAGCTACCGAGGTCGCATAAAATAAGAACAACCTAGAAAAAGCATACAAAAAAAAAAATTCTTGTGAACGGCATATACTTTTTTTTTCCGCAAATGTTTAATCTATAACATTTGATCTCTTACCAAATCTATGTATAATTACAATATCAAATATATAAATAATATAAAGAAAATTGAAGAACACTAAACTCTGCGGAGTTGGTAAGACACAAAGTTTGCTTATATATACCCTGTGTATGCATTGAAAGAAAAAGTCGACAACTATAAAGCTAATAAATTCGATCTACTTGTCAAATATACCCGAGGACTTTAAAAACGCCTATTGTTCGGGGCGCTTGTTTCAGACAAAGATTTTTCGACAATAACATGAGCAATTTTATAAATACGTACATAAATTATAAATCATTAGAACTGGTATTTTTAGTGGTAAATAACAATGCCTTATTTTTCAAAATCGGTTGAAAAATACACATTTTATAGCCAAAATGCCATTTGATGAGGATTTTTCCATGTTAATTCCTTGTTGCCGGGGCAGCAGAAAATGAAGAAATCTCAAATAACTTTAGTTAGCCCTAATGTTTTGGTATAAAACTTTCAGAGTGTCTTAATTTACAAGTATCCAACACGTTGAAACCATTTTTGGATGTAGTTTCGTATAATATTTTTTGATATCTTAACATTGTATGGTTTAAAAAATGCCTTATATAAGGCTCGAACCCATGAACCTTCTGTTCAGTAGACACATAATAGACGACGCTCTAACCGACTGCACTGCGCCAAGTTTGTTTGTTGCGGTATATAACAAATGCCACGTTCTGCAATCTGATTGGTTCCGATAATTTGGCATGAGAGCGATCTCGATATGTTTATTTACTACTAAAATGGCTGTTTAAATGCTATACATTTGATTTAGGTTCTACTTGAATTTTGTCTTAAAGGTCCTAAAAACCTTTGGCTGAAAAAAGTGACCCGAACAATAATATATATATATATTCGTAGCTGCAATAATTCTTACATGTAGTTTTGAAACTAACGTCCAGATCTCCTATATTTTAACAATAATCAATTTCGACTTTTATTTGATAAAGTGAAAATTAAATAAATTATACTTATAATTGATCTTGAAATAAGGTAATAAATTACGGTATAGTTTTTGTTTAGTTCTTCAAGTCCTCGAGTAATGACGTTATGTAACAAAATACGTACCTCCGTATACTTCAAATAAGCTCCTCCACTTCCAGTGTCCTGAACTTTAAATAAACTGTTCTAGAACTACGACCGAAGCGCCCCGAATGAATAGACAACAAAATATTCAATTACGTAATCTGGAAATTGTTTATCAAATGTCGAATTAAAAGTATTTGTTCGTTGTTGTTTTTTGGGTTAATGTGTCGCGTACATCGTTCTTAATTAGTATAATTATTTGGCGCAATTGAAGCTGTCACATCAAACAAGTAATAAAATGCGTCGCCCCATTTTTAAACAATCACACTACACTGAGCCATGGGGTGAAATACCGTTGTATAACTTCCTATTTGACACGAGCTTTTATTTGAATTCGAATAAATCACTGGTTTACTTCGGTGTCCTTAGTCAGGACACATCTCTTAGCCTATTCGGTCAATCGAGCGATCACGTGTATCGGACTGGTCTATCCTCCAAGCACGTTAAAGAACCATGAGAATCTAAGCGATAGTAAGGGTACGGTAGGGTTTCTGGATTCCACTATTTTTGAGTGGCTAGAAATAACCTAAATGATAAGCACAATCATGTCTACTTATTTAGGATTGGACCTATATACATTTGTACCTAGATGATTTAAAACATCATGTGTCCATGTTTTACGAGATCCTAGACATGATGGCGGGGGAAACCTACTACAAGACTCGACACCCGACTGTAATCGTCATCGTGGCGAATATATACATCCTTGGCGTGGAATTTAAAAGGTGGTTACCGTCAGACATACAAACAGCGAAGCGACACAATATATGTATGAATCGTCAAACTTTCAACAACTCGACTTTAGATTGGCAATTGCAACAACAAATAAACATATCAAGACACCTACAGCTAACCGGATAAACACATGACCGGAAAGACATGTAACGGTAACCCACTCTCTGGACTAGCTACAGGAGATTTAACTGCCTGCCTCTAACCACTCATTGATACGATTTTCATCTACACTCACTAAAATGTCTTGCGAAGATGCTTTAGGACGGTAATATTTGTTATTAAGAATTGTATTTTGAAAAAAACACGGAAATGGGTAAGTAATTAACAAAATTGGATAATAAACAAAGAAGATATGATCATTGATGGAAACCGCCATGTTGAATGCTCTAAATTTCCAAATGCAGAATATTAATTAATAAATATGATAATTTGCTGATTTTTAGGAAAACAAATCACAGCAACTGAGTGCAAACTTAGTATACCTAAGTCTAATAATGCAAACTAAGAATACCTAAGTCTAATAAGGCAAACTAAGAATACCTAAGTCTAATAATGCAAACTAAGAATACCTAAGTCTAATAATGCAAACTAAGAATACCTAAGTCTAATAATGCAAACTAAGAATACCTAAGTCTAATAAGGCAAACTAAGAATACCTAAGTCTAATAATGCAAACATGCAAACTAAGAATACCTAAGTCTAATAATGCAAACTAAGAATACCTAAGTCTAATAAGGCAAACTAAGAATACCTAAGTCTAATAATGCAAACTAAGTATACCTAAGTCTAATAATGCAAACTAAGTTGACCTAAGTCTAATAATGCATTGTATGACCAATTAAGAAGTTGGTAAAACCACATAGAATGGCCTCAATCAGAAAAATACACACACTGACAATTTATGGAATGGAATGTCTATTACTATAAATTAATATACATTATTACGTTAGCTATTAACTTCACTGTGATCTGTTTAAATGTCGTCGTAACACTTGAACATCAAAAGAGAACAATTGCGTCGACATCAACCTACCAATCACACATGGAATATATAAAAGATATGTATAGTGGGAAAAATGCGAAATTGTATAAATTTGCGAAATGTTATACGTTACACGGCATTTCAAGCATGACAATTAGCACCTAGATGTATTTTTGACTTTAAAACTGCTTGCATATAATTAAATTTACAAAAAATATACAAATATCAATTGTCTTCGTTATTCTACCAAAATGTTCATTATATTGTTGTTGCAATATAATATGTAGTTAGTAATATGTAAAAACAATTTGCTTTGACCTTTTTTAATAATTAATATTAATGATTGAACAAATGCAAGTTATTTAGGAAAACTAATGAATTAGACTGGACCCTGTTCTGTTTATGTTTGTTGCCATGTTTTAAGATAAGTGTTCTAGAGTGTGAACGATAAAGTTTGTATTTAAACCTTTTTCCAAAAATCGAGGAACGTCTTATGCTAGCCAATGATCCAAAGCGACCATTTCCAGAATATACACATGTGTAAGATATCCTTTCTGCCGTATGCAATTTTCCAGGACGGTCCGACATCCGGGTAGAACCACCGACGTCCCGAGGAGAGCCAGCTGGATAGTTACCTCATATAAAGATTCCTGGTCGCATGAGGGCTGGAACCCGCAGCGGTGAGGTGTAAGTGATTTCAAGCCAGAAACCACTCTGCCAAGGACGCCCCAAATATAGTTATAGGTTATTAGATTTATATTGGGATATATGCACCAAGTTCTTTCGCGTATTAATAGTGCGCGACTTGAGGAGCGCAATATTTAAACGCGAAAGAACGAGTTCATATATCCCAATATAAATCTAATTACCTTTTTATTACATAAGCATTTTTAAATTAGAGCTATAAAATTGGTTGTAACATTTAATTTTCTCCAAAAATATTTATTTGAAACAGCCGAGTGAGCGATAGAATTTATTGTTTACAATTGAACGACAAACCGTGATATATTACAAGATAATTCACCGTAAACAATGTTCTATTTCTATTCTAATACCCCTAAAATGCGAAAATAACGCACACATCTGAAATCTTTACAGTGATATATTTCGCATTGCCTTGCTTATTCTCTAAACGTTGCAAATGTTACAGTGATATATCGTTGAATATAACGAGTTATTTTAAACTAGGCTATATAGTGCGGGTGTATTAGAATATGTATTTACATATAGTACTCTCATCATTATATAGGATGCTTTTGTCTTTATATAGAATACACTCATTATTATATAGGGTGCTTATGTCTTTATATAGAGTACTCTCGTAATTATATAGGGTGCTAATGTCTTTATATATATATAGTACTCTCATCATTATATAGGGTGCTTATGTCTTTATATAGAGTACTTGCATCATTATATAGGGTGCATTCGTCTTTATATAAAGTACTAGCATCATTATATAGGTGCATTCGTCTTTATATAGAGTACTTTCTTCCTTAAATAGGGTGCATTTGTCTTTATATAGAGTACTCTCGTCATTATATAGGCCGCATTCGACTTTATATAAAGTACATTCATCATTATACACAGTGCACTTTTCTTTATATAGGTTCTTTCTAGGTCCGCAAAAACCGGCCCTTAAGCATTTTTTAACTTTACTAGCCATAGGCCAAATCACACCAGTAACATCGGAGTTATGGCCACTGATAAATTTGTAGAATTAATCAAAATGTGTATTCCCTATAAAGATGTTACTATCCGTCCCACGACAAACCTTGATATGATTCGGAAATACGCCGTGTTTCAAGAGAACGTGATAAACAAAAACGTATTTTAGCTATAAAACATAATACTACATCAGAGTGGGCTATATATATAAAAAGCTTAGAAACAAAGTCAATAATCTAAAGAAACATGCAAAAGAAAAGTTTTATAATAATATAGAAGAAGTCATTACGGAAGCCAATGTCAATGAACAGCGTCAATATTGGAAACTGTTAAAATAGTTTATCAAATCTAATAAACATTCAGAAATCATTCCACCATTGAAAACCATATTACCAAATGGTGATATATCAGACCAAGACAAGGCTAACAACCTAAATGACTATTTTATATCTGTATCATCTGTGGATGATACGCATGCTTCTCTACCAAATGTTGATCTTAAAACGCAGGCAACACTAGAATATATTATCATAGGTCTAACGGCTGTAAATTGAATTAGTCTAAAACATAGTGGGATTTGTGTACACTTATCAAGGCAAGCCTTGTTTGTGAATGGTTTACAACAAGGAATTCAATCTTTATAAGTTAAATTGAAGGAATTATACATTCAACCTTTAAGCTTGGCTGTGGCTTGGCAATCGTATAGATAATGTTATATTAGCTCTCCGTAGCTATTTTATCGCAACAAACTGTTGTTGAGCCTTTTTGTAACTTTTATAAATTATTTATAAATTATGACCTGTCACAATCGCTTCATTGGTTGAAGTATGTCTGTTATACCTCTTTGGAGGTATTTGTTTGTGCTTTTTGTAGCTTTTTGTACATGACATGACACAATCGCTTCATTGGTTGAAATATGTCTGTTGTATCTCTTTGGAGTTTTTTTGGTTGATTTTTAAAGTTTTTTGATTTTGTTTATGTTTATGACATAACACAATCGCTTCATTCCCCATGTTTGGCGTGCCACGCGGCGTGTGGCATGACACAATCGCTTCATTGGTTGAAGTATGTATGTTATACCTCTTTGGAGGTGTTTATTTGATTTCTGATTTTGTATATGACACGACATAATCGCTTCATTGGTTGAAGTAGTTCTGTCATACCTCTTTGGAGGTTTTTTATTATCTAAGCTGTGTTCCGCTTCCCCCATGTTTGGCGGTGCCACGCGGCATGTGGCATACACATGCCGAGTGGCATGTGGCGATATTTCGCGGACACAGCATAGTGTAGTTAAAATATTTTAGGAACTTTGTTATTTTCTATGCAAGAAGTTTTTAATTTTAAGACTTGTCTTTGTGAACATCTGTTCTCAGGGTTTACACTGTACAGTATTCTAAGAACTTTGTTATTTTCTATGCAAGAAGTTTTTTTTAATTTTAAGACTTGTCTTTGTGAACATCTGTTCCCAGGGTTTACACTTTTAAACTTAGTTTGGACTATGAACATTGGATTTACCTGAAATGTTCCAATTTGATTAACTACACATTTTATTTTACACTTTATATTGTTGAAGCCATGGCCAGCTTATACCAATAAATATAAACTAGTAACATTTTGTTTTATTTGTAACCCATCTTAAATAATGGGATTTGTTCTACTAGGGAACAAATACTAATTATTTCAGGGGGTGGAAATCAGAGGTTATTATGAACGTCTTATTCTAACGCGTACACCTCTTTGCAGTGACCGCCATTGGTCAGTATCGATCTGTTTTTGTGTTCTAAAAATCGGTATTTAATTGTTATCTCCAAACTAACCCACCCACCCTCCCCTGTGTTTGTCGTTTATATTGTATTTGGTACCAGTGTCTTTGGCTTGTCGTGTATATATGTCAGTGAAAAGCATGAGGAGATGAGATGCCTAGTGGTCTGTCGTCGTCGTCATGGCGCCAGGGCGAAGTTCTAGGACCTAGGTTATTCAAACTAGTGTTCCTAGAATGTCCTTATGTTACGAGTTTCATAAAACTTTAAAAACAACTATCGAGACAGCAAACGATAGGGTCGGTCGTGACATAAGCACCCTTTATAATGATAAAATACCCTATAAGACAGTTAGGGCGTTCCATATACATTACACACCCTATATGACTGGACTACACGTCAAAATGAGCGAATATTGACGTTTTCCATTACATTGAACGTAAATGCGCATACAATAATGTAGCTTATGCATAACGATTTCTTTATTGTCTGTTGACAACTCATTTAGCACGTGTCTTATCTAACGTAGGGTCATCTGTATTATAAACATCGACATAAATCAGCTTATTGCATACGCATTTACAATCTCCGTTTTCTTTCAATGTAACCGTAAACGCCAATATGTAGTAAAGTTTACAATTTATAAGTGTCTGAATGATAACAACTATACTTCGAGCATGTGTGCAGCTGAAATGAACACATATAGTCATGTTTATATCACAAACATTATGATGTTGGTTACAAGTATAGACATGTTTATGTATTACGTTTGATTTAAAGACGACAAACAACTGTTTTATATTTACAAACAAATACCAAACAAACAATAAATGCAAACACCTTGCGAATGTTACACGATTTTTAATTGCACTTACATGAGTCATTTTTTATTGTTGACGACATGTCATTTTGTAAGACACCCTAAGGCCCCTATGACGTTTTACAAACCACATACATAATAAAAACATGCCCGCTTTAATGTCGATGACCGGAGGATTTCACAGGTACACGCTCTTATTTGCAGCCGAGAAGGTTCTTGACCCATTCTGCTTATATTTTTTTGATCTACATGTAAATGGAGAGTGATTCTGGAATGTTCATTCCTGTTGGTGCCCTATAACCTTTTTGTGTTGGTGCGCCGTAAACTCCCAATTCAGCTCCATGTGTTTAATGCTAACTATCGCCATATACTTATAGTATAAATTGAAAACAGGAACAATAATTATTTATATTTGGCGAAACCAATTAAATATGTCAAATTAAATATTTTCAAAGAAATAAATAGGAACCCAGTCAAAAATGACTGGACTGGTGTAACATTATAGGGGATTTATCACTGGCGCGAAGCTCCAGGTATGAAAATCACCTTAACGGTATCAACTTTTGTCCACATACTATGAGTTTGAAAAAATTATCCCTTTGGTTTCCGATTTCGGCCAAGTATATGAGAGTCCAAGTTACGGAACGGGAAACCAGTCTCTACTTCCGCTGATAGGCATGGTAAATTCACTTCGGGTCTCTTCGGCGATGTCCCTTGTCTGGGTGCCATTCGCAACATCTCGCCATAGGCAAAGAATGACGGATTTAGCCGACAATGTACGATCAAAGACATCGAAACTCTTCGTTATTTTCCGCAATTAGAGAGGATGAATCAGTACTGGCCAATTGTCTCGCCAGTTACCAATAATCGATAAATACGACTAAACAAAATTTCAATTGATTTGGGTTTTAAAAAGCTCTATTTACTCACTATTCCATGTTCAGGTCTTGGTAAGTATCGCGAAGTCGTGGAAACAGACTAAAGCAAACAGACTAACGCATTACATTATATACTAGTTAATGATGACGTCATCTAATTGTGACAGTGGCGTAGAGGTAAGCATGGTCGCCTATCGAGCAGAATTTCCGAGTTCGAATCACCAAATATTATATTTTTTGGTAATTATTAATTAAAATCTTTTTTTAAAGGAATAAAATGAACAAAAGAAAAGAAAATTAATTGAAAGAATCTTCTAAAGTGAATCTTGATCTTTGATTTAGATTAGTCATGATAAACCGAGAACAAAAAACCCTAATGGTTCCAGTTTCCAGCATTTCCATGAATAATTTTGACAATATACGTACATCATATATTACTATGTTTTTTTTTAACTAAATAAGAATTTAAAACGCAGTTTATAATTAAAAAATTAGTTGAGAAATACATATTACAACCGAAACACTTTTATGATAAGGCTGTTCACGTGCAAACCTGGCAAACAAGTTTAATAATATATTATTTGTTTCAGTTAAACGTAACATTTTGTAATGATAGCAAACGCAGAGTGTTTTAATTCAGATTTATCGAATAAATTACAACCATATTTTTTGTCACATTATAATTTTATGCTTTGGACCACGGGTTTGAGTCACGAACAGTTTAGCATGAATACATTTGAAATATGTGCTTATCTTCTAGATTATTTAAATCTACTAGTTACCTACTTCCCGCGATCAAGATGCAGAATTATACTTTAAATATATTTTTGCATGAAGTGAAATATGGATCTTTTTAAATTACCTCGATAATACTTACCCGTATACGAAGTCTAGCATGTGTATGTTAATCTGAGTTTTGATGCCATGAAAGTCTGTATTTTATTCTAACTGATATAAATGTGTTTATTTGTGTATCATACTCATTTTTACAAGAGTTGTCTCCTGGATAATTATGTTTATTTCTATTTTGAATGTTAATAAAAGTGCACGTTTACATTTAATCGATGATCGATTATAGGCCTTCATAATCGATCATCATAATCGGATGCCTAACAAACCGATGATGGGTTTAAATCAATCGATTAATCGGTACATCACTAGCGTTAACATTAAACATTTCAAAAACGTATTTTGCAAAAGCATTTGTGGTGATGTTTGTGGTGCTAGTAAACTATGATGCCGAAATTATTTTAGTCGGCATATTTTAGATTCAATGTACTAACGTACTTAACAAAATCCCAGCGTGTTCTTAGAAATTCTATCTACATCATTGTACGACGTTAACCAATCTTTCCCAGGTCATGCGCACATACTTATTGGAGATAATTACAAACTAGACGTAGGCATGGGTGTATTAGAATTGTTGTTTCGTACACAATACAGTATAAAAAAAAAGGATAACTAAAACCATAACACCTTGGACTTTAACACCTTGGGCTTTTCCTTTTGTCTGTCCCGTGTGGTTCTCGGGGGCCCCGTTTGGTCACGGGGCAAAGAATAGGGCCACTGCAGATCCCTTTGGAGGGATAGGCAGAGGGGTAAAATCCCCCCAAATTGATGTTCATTTTTTGTTCATGTTCATTAAAGGTCTTCATCATGATCCCTGCATTGTTTCAGGTGCTATCTCGCTCGCATCAAAAGAGCAGTGGCAGAAAAACAATAACGTGGCTCCAGCGTAATGGAGTTTCTACGATAGAATTTGCAGCAACTCTGCAGTTCAGGGCGAGAAGGTTCTAGGCCCATTTTCCGTATTTTATCTCGATGTACATGGAAGATGAGCCTGGCATGTTCATGCCTTTTAGGCGCCATATAACCTTTTCATGTGTTGGTGCGCCTTAAAACCCCAATTCAATTCCTTTTGTCTGTTATCAATGTTAACACTGTTAATATGCATTACTTAGTTCACTTTGTATGTTGCGACATCGTTAATAATCTGACATTTGCATCCGATTACCTACGTACATGCACCTTCGCAATATCTCGATTGATTCCGAAATCAGGAACTTTTATTTCAATTTTCATCCCAGAACCTCTTGTCCTTTTTTTTACATAAAAAGGAAGATGAGTGCAATATCCTCAATTATACAGTTAGATAATTTAAGGAAATACATATATAAAAGTAGATACTCGGCTAATTTTATATTTGATCTCCATGTCAGCAAAATTGTGTGTACAGTATTTTTACAGCGAAATGTCAAACTACATGTAACTCCAAAATATGTGTAATTATAGAAATTGTAATAATAAAATAATTAGAACCTAGATTTATATATATTTACTTGTTTTGAAAGAAATGTCATAGGACCTTGTCATATACAAGTTTTAACAAAAGTTGAGCATTATAACGTACGTTTTTTATATATTGATTTTTTTTTGTAAAGAAAAAGGTGGGATACGGTCCATATATGTTTGCTTTTAAAGTAAAAAGACAAATGAGAATTACAATTGTTTATGTTTTCAAAAATGTGCATATATAGGTAATCGAAAATTAATCTTTGTTTTTCAATAAATGTAATGTTATGAAAAAAATGGTGAAAATGTTCAGTTTTGGAGTTAGAATGTCTCTTCAAAGACGCCTAGTCGGAAAAAAAGTGTGATGACCTACCTTTTCTTGATACACATATATATTTTGTTGACAACATAAATGATCACAAATGACGCAAACAATATGAAGAAAAACAAATGCTTAAAATTTGATTACCATCTTAAATCCTACATCATATCCATATCTATGAGAATGTAAAACATGAAACAATTCTGTTGTCAAATATAACTATGATTTAAACAAGAGGCCCAAGAGGGCCTGTGGACGCTCTACTGGCTCTAGATAAAGTTTATGTATAAGGGGCCATAACTCTTTCAAATATCGTTCAACCTAAACATGGTGATAATATACGCAACTAGGCTTGGTACTGATTGTCCCTGACAAGTTTCGTTGAAATCCAGCCAGAGGTTCAGGAGAACTAGTCTGTACAAAGTTAGTGTATTAAAACCTTTAAGGGGTCATTACTCTGCCAAAATGCATTCAACTACAACATGGCAATGACAGGTACAACTAGGCTTAGTACTGATCATCCCCATCAAGATTCGTTGAAATCCAGCAAGGAGTTCAGAAGAGACTAATCTGGACAACGGTTGGCTATTAAAACATTTAAAGGGCCATAACTCTGCCAAAAATAATTCAACACGAATATGGCGACGACATGCACAACTCGGCTTGATCTTGATCATCCTTGTCAAGTTTCGTTAAAATCCAGTCAGGGGTTCAGGAGAACTAGCCTGGAAAATGTTTGTGTATCAAAAAACTTGAAAGGGCCATAACTCCACCAAAAATCGGAATGCCACGATGACATGCACAACTATGCTTGCTGCTGATCATCCCTGTAAAGTTTCGTTGAAATATGGGGAGGCGTTCAGGAGAACTAGTCCAGACAAAGTTTGAGTATTAAAACCTTTAAAGGGCCATAACTCTGCCAAAAATCATTCAACCGGAACACGGCAATGATTTGCCCAACTAGACCTGATACTGATCATCCTTGTCAAGTTTCGTTAAAATCCAGCCAGGGGTTCAGGAGAACTAGTCCAGACAAAGTTTGTGTATTAAAACCTTTAAAGGGACATAACTCTGCCAAAATCATTCAACCGGAACATAGTGATGATATGTACAACTAGGCTTGGTACTGATCATCCTTGAAAAGTTTCACTGAAATCTGGCCAAATGAAGGCCCTTTCTGCTGGCGTGGCGCAGTCGGTAGCGCGGCGGATTTGTAACCGGAGGCCCCGGGTTCAATCCTCCGTGGTGCCACTGAGTTCCGTCGGTGTGTTCTTGGGCAAGACACTTTACCTTAGCCTCGTTCGTCGGATGGGGACGTAAACCGGGCGGTCCCGTGTATCGGTCTATCTTCCGAGCACGTTAAAGAACCATAGGAATCTATTCGATAATAAGAGTAGGGCAGGTTCCCGGATTCCTATGTATCCTTCCCCTCTCTCTGGGGCGGCTCTAAATAACCTATACTGTGTTGATGAGCCGTTAAACAACATTCAATTCTTAATGAGGCCAAAATATAGCATATTTCAGAAAATCAAGGGCCACAACTCCGGTGTAAATGGTCCAATCTGGCTGGTTTTTAATTTTTTTTGAGCTTTCAATGATAGTAACAATCTGGTAAAGTTTGGTAAAGATCGGATGAAAAATGAAGGCCCTATCGTCTTAACGAGGCAACATATAGCATTTTTAACTAAGTCAAGGGCCATAACTCCGCTGTTACTAGTTTGATCTGGTTGGTTTTCGAACTTGTCCGAGCTTTCATTTATATTAACAATCTGGTAAAGTTTGGTAAAGATCGGACGAAAAATGAAGGCCCTATCGTAATATAGCATTTTTAACTAAATCAAGGGCCATAACTCCGCTGTTGCTGGTCCGATCTGGCTGGTTTTCGAACTTGTCTAAGCTTTCATTGATATTAACAATCTGGTAACGTGACGTTTGGTAAAGATCGGATGAAAAATGAAGACCCTATCGTCTTAACGAGGCAAAATATAGCCTTTTTAACTAAATCAAGGGCCATAACTCCGCTGTTACTAGTCCGATCTGGCTGGTTTTTGAACTTATCCGAGCTTTCATTGATATTAACACGATGGTAAAGTTTGGTAAAGATCGGATGAAAACTGAAGGCCCTATCGTCTAAACGAGGCAAAATATAGAATTTTTAACTAAATCAAGGGCTATAACTCTGCTGTTGCTGGTTCGAACTGGCTGGTTTTCGAATTTGTCCAAGCTTTTATTGATAGCAACAATCTGGTACAGTTTGGTAAAGATCGGATGAAAAATGATGGCCCTATCGTCTTAACAAGGCAAAATATAGCATTTTTAACTAAACCAAGGGCCATAACTCCGCTGTTATTGGTCCGATCTGGCTGGTTTTTTACTTGTCCAAGCTTTCATTAATAGTAACAATCTGGTACAGTTTGGTAAAGATCGGATGAAAAATGAAGGCCCTATCGTCTTAGCGAGGCAACATATAGCATTTTTAACTAAGTCAAGGGCCATAACTCCGCTGTTGCTGGTTCGATCTGGCTGGTTGTCGAACTTGTCCGAGCTTTCATTGATAGTAACAATCTGGTAAAGTTTGGTAAAGATCGGATGAAAAATGAAGGCCCTATCGTCTTAACTAGGCAACATATAGCATTTTTAACTAAGTCAAGGGCCATAACTCCGCTGTTACTGGTTCGATCTGGCTGGTTTTCGAACTTGTCCGAGCTTAATCTGTTAAAGATTGGTAAAGATCGGATGAAAAATGAAGGCCCTATCGTCTTAACGAGGTAAAAGTTAACGGACAGACGACGGACGACGGACGACGGAAGACCATAAGCTCTGCTGGCCGTTGGCCAGTAGGGCTAAAAATACAATTCTTAAACTTGAAAATGTCAAAAATTGCCAAGCCAACATACTTAAGTTAATTACTCAAACTGGATAAATTCCCATTTAGGCTGGGCCTTTTTCATATTATTTTCAAGGCAAAGCTACCATTTCAACTTCGGTCGAGCTGGTGAATTTTGATAGAGCTGTCCACTTCAATCTTAACTGAGATATAAATAGCCGATTTTACGGCATCAGAAAAATACAGGTATGTGGGTCAGCTTTATGATAAAATAGTACGGAACCACTCTGTGTGAATGAAAACAGTTGACTGGAAGTTTTTAAGCATAATGCCTTATTTAAAGTTATGTCCATTATTCACAAATGTTGTTATATTTGTTATATTTGTTTTGCGTTTGCCCACAAAACTATATATTTTCTTTCAAATTGCCAGAATTAATTAAATATTCAATGATGTGCAGAGCGCAATTATATCTAAGCAATAAGTGCAATTGTATATTAATGTGTTTTTTTGTAAAATAGCCAAACTGCAAAATTTCAAAATACAGTTATAACAACAAATGCATCATTTGGCACTATAAGGCCTTTAACGGAGTGAGGCTATTTATATTTATTTCGGCACTTACAGTTGTTTTTGATTTGGAGACACTGTCCAGATTTCTAGTTGCCTAAATGTCATTAAACACAAATAAATTGCACGTTGTGTTGCGCGGAAGCATGGCAGGCATATAGGGATCACTTTGTTCATCAAGTGGTGTGTACATTTTCTGTATATAAACTAAAGGACAATCCCTTTTTTCCGGAAGGGTACATAACATTTCCATTTTCTTATATTTCTTAATACTGAGCTTCATACATAACACATTAATTTTGTTCCATTAAAACATTAAAATGTCGTGTTACTTCATTATTCCCAATTCCGTTACATAGTCTATCATAGAAATTATTTTTACGCCGCTATGTGATACTTTGTATCACAGTTTTCTTGTTACAACATGT
Organism: Cyrtodaria siliqua; assembly: GCA_037043455.1. NCBI lineage: Eukaryota > Metazoa > Mollusca > Bivalvia > Adapedonta > Hiatellidae > Cyrtodaria > Cyrtodaria siliqua. The sequence goes on from JAWPHD010000045.1 coordinate 157,538, forward strand.
ATTCGTCTCCATTATTATAAATGTCATTTGTCTATAGAATGCATGCATTGGTCTCTAGTAAACAACCATTTGTCTCTGGTATTCAGTCATTTGTCTCTAGTACACAGTCATTTGTTTATATGCTGAACAAAATAAGTTTTAGCACGACCTTTTAGGGACATATATAGATTAAACATATGAACATTGATATAATTGTTTGAAGCTTTTATAAATGCAAGGTAAGAATGTGATTTTCAAAAAACCCACTAGAAATGTGTCCATGGGACACGGATGCCCCCGCTATAACATTTATTTAGTGATATTTTAACTCTGAATCGGGCCAAAAATCGAATTTGGGTGAAACATTGTGCCCATATACAAGTTGACCAAGTTTGGAGAAGATTGAATAACAATTACCTAAGTAAGAGTGCGGACACTCTGGAACTACTGGGGCGATGGGACCGAAAATTGAACTTGGCCGAGACATTGTGCCCATATGCAATTTGACCAAGTTTGGAGAAGATTGGATAACAATTACCCAAGTTAGAGTGCGGACACCATTAATTTCACGATTTATTACTATTCCATGGGCCATAACTGTCGATGGGGGCGAAAATCGAACTTGGCCGAGACATTGTGCCCTTATACAATTTGACCAAGTTTGGAGAAGATTGGATAACAATTACCCAAGTTAGAGTGCGGACACCATTAATTTCACGATTTATTACTATTCCATGGGCCATAACTGTCGATGGGGGCGAAAATCGAACTTGGCCGAGACATTGTGCCCTTATACAATTTGACCAAGTTTGGAGAAGATTGGATAACAATTACCCAAGTTAGAGTGCGGACACCATTAATTTCACGATTTATTACTATTCCATGGGCCATAACTGTCGATGGGGGCGAAAATCGAACTTGGCCGAGACATTGTGCCCTTATACAATTTGACCAAGTTTGGAGAAGATATGATAACAATTACCCAAGTTAGAGTGCGGACACCATTAATTTCACGATTTATTACTATTCCATGGGCCATAACTGTCGATGGGGGCGAAAATCGAACTTGGCCGAGACATTGTGCCCTTATACAATTTGACCAAGTTTGGAGAAGATTGGATAACAATTACTCAAGTTACAGTTCGGACAACATTAATTTCACGATTTTTTACCATTCCAATGGGCATAACTCTGAATCGGGCCGAAAATCGAATTTGGGTGAAACATTGTGCCCATATACAACTTGACCAAGTTTGGAGAAGATTGAATAACAATTACCTAAGTAAGAGTGCGGACACTCTGGAACTACTGGGGCGATGGGACCGAAAATTGAACTTGGCCGAGACATTGTGCCCATATACTATTTGAATCCGATAAAAATTAGCCAAGTTAGAGTGCGGACACACACACACATATATATATATATGGGACGCGTCATAACAAAACCTGTATTAGTGACATCGTTGATGACGTTGGGAAAATCCTGTTTTTGACGTCACAATTATTTACATGCGGATTTTTAACCAGGAAGTAAAAAAAAATGGCCGGTTGTTTTAAATTTACAGTTTCAATGTGAAACGAAATAAAATAATGGATTAAAATGGATAGTGACAGTGAATTAGAGGTAAGAATTTTCAGTAATTAGATTTGTTTATTATCTACAAAGGTTGTATGATTAGATCTAATAAGCGTAAAATAGCATTATATCTGGGTAGGAACTGGGAACAAAGTCTAAGGAACTGAAATGCATTGTATGTGCTACATTTATTTTGTTCAGGATAGTACTCATGTCATTTTCTCTATCCGACGCATGCGTTGTTATTATTTTTCATTGAATCGAATCGTGATTTTATGAGAATGTTACCCTCCTTTTGGTACGACGGATTCGGGTTATTGTTGAGAGTATTCCTTTCGCCAAAGTTGTAACGCACGGTACGCTGGTGGTCGAATTGGCGCTTCTTTGCGTACGTCTGATTCGCGGCCAATTAAGAGTTAGTTTAGTTCACCGGATACATATCTTATTTGTGGAGTATTGCGGATTACCCCCTCGCTAAAGGCCATACATACGTAATTTAGTAAAATCTCGTCTTCTTGGTGCTTTTATAAGTGCTGTGAACGAGAAGAGCTTACTTTGCAAAATATTTCTGAAAGCTACATATATGCCTAATTAAAAAATCATCTTCGTCACACATAGTCAATGTTTTCCGCATCTCTAAAGGCTGGAATGCGACCATTTTGATCGGCATAGTATATTTCACGAGCTGAACTTTTCTTCTTTGGTTTGGTCACGTCGGGAAGACGCTCGCGCTGCCACATCAAAACGAGGCAAACAATCACTAACGTCATAATTCCTCCAACCAATCCAATCGTTGTTCCCATAAATATCTTTAATTGTGGTCCACCTTTATCAGAAAATGGATCCGCTGGAATGCAAATATATTTTACACTATACTATTTACTTTTATTGTGTTGTCTCTTCGACATTTTTAATATTACTGAAACAAAAATCAATTTAACAATGATGGAAAACAATAAGTACACTAGACGACGATGACAATAAGTACACTAGACGACACGTATAGGTACCCAAATTTTAAATGCTATTAAAACATTTATATTTCATCATAATTTGCTAAAATTTTGAACACATTCCTTCAAGCGGTGACTGAATGTAATCGGATTACATTGAGTCACCGCTTTGACGAAACTTCTCAAGATTTGAGCAAATTTTGATGAAAAATAAATGTTTATTTGATGAATCCGTTAACAATATATTTATGAGTTTTCATACGTTTTTGTTATTGTCAAAACTGTACATTCGATTCGTAAGATATTAAAGGGACACACGGCAATCATGAAGTGTTTGAAATGGGTGTCTCGATTTATATATCCAGTATCATTTTTACTTTTACTCCGGTTACATTTAAATAAATCAAATTTATAGTATTCACTATTTCGTCTTATTATACAATAAGTTTTAATATATTATTGATGCAATAATATCAAAACTTTATAATATGCAAAAACAAATTTCTTAATACTACTCTTATAATTAATATTAATGATTGAGTAAATGCAATTATGCCAAAAAACTAGCGGGACGCCGTAAGTTTTTAAAAAATAAATATTGCCGTGTGTCCCTTTAAAGTAACTGTAACTGTGCTACTTATAGATGTCGTTTATTGTAGTGTGTTTTTGATTTATTTTACATTCCGTGAAAGTGTCAATTAATAGTTATGGCTCATTGATTCATGTTAAATCGTTTTATTTATAGTATTTCATACCAAACAACATAAAACAAAAATCACCCATTTAACGCCTTTAAAGATGTCTGAACTTAAATATAGCCCTAATTGTGCAGCATAATCTGGGTTGATTAACGACCATATACAACTTACATTTTTTACACTGGTCACCGTAAAAGTTCAGTGCGCATCCTCCTGGGCAGTTTCCAGTGAATGGATCGCATGATGTGCCTGCAGCGCACAATCCGCATTTCTGGCAACCGTCGCCGTAATATCCCACAGGACATACTGCAGTGAAATGATGGAGAACTAGCATAGAATAAATACTATAAATCAAGTCAAACAGAAGAGTCATCGCAATACCATTTATTAGGTGACCTACATCTGTGAACCCTTCATCAACAAGAAACAAACGGTGCATGAATACTAACAAAGCATTTGTATTTTGAACGAGGGCCGAAGAGGCACATTTTAGTGACATTTGTAGATTTCAATTACTCCGTTTTATATGCTATACCATACGTGTGTTTTCTATGTTGGTCTAACATGCTTATAAGATCTAGTCCAGAACTTCACGATAGTCTATATAACACTCATACTACTTGGATTTACTCTGTATAACAATTAATACTTGCATGCTATGCACGAGAACATCACGATGATCTGTGTAACAAAACTAATACTTGCATGCTATGCACGCGAACTTCACGGTGATCTATATAACACAATTGATACTTGCATGCTAAGCACGAGAACTTCACGATGATCTATATAGCACAATTAGTATTTGCATGCTATGCGCGAGAACTTCACACAAATAATACGTGCATGATATGCACTAGAACTTCATGGCGATCTATATAACACATTTAATACTTGCATGCTATGCACGAGAACTTCACGATGATCTATATAACACAAACATTACTTACATGCTATGCACGAGAAGTTCACGATGATCTATATAACACAAATAATACTTGCATGCTTCACACGAATTTCCACTGTATCCAGACTGGCAGCCGTTTTCACATGTTCCGGATATGACATCACACACTCGATCTTGACCTCCAGGCAGACATTTTCCGCAAGCCTGGCTACAGTTTACTCCATATAGACCATTGGCACACTCTGTTCATGTATAACAATATATTTATAGCTTTCGACTTCATATAATTCAATGTTATAGTATGTACATGACATATGATCGGCAATTCCAACACGAGGTATAATTGTTTTCTCGGAACCGAGGCTCTACCGAGGTCCCGATTAAATCGATTATAACGGGGGTTGGAATTTTCTAGACTAAAACTATTGTGTATAGTATATTAGTCTAATTAAAGCATGGTCCCATTAATAAATGCAGACAATTCTCAAGTTTTTTGCGTCTGTGTTAAAGATCGATTCAGGACGTTTCGGCACCAAATCATTTCGACACCTAGACGAATCGGAACCTAGACGTTTCGGCATCTATTTTTTTTTTTTATAATAAACTATTTTATTTCATCATTTGGTACATGACATTTTATTACAATTCAGTACATTATAAACATAGATGAAATAATTTATTACGATGGTTAAGAGAGTTTTAAAAGAAAGAAAAGGAAGAAGATGATAAAAGAGGAGGATAGAGTTATATAAATATCAGTAGAAAGAGATAAGAGATAAGAAGGAAGTTTTTTACCAGCAGGTGAAAAGGACAGTAATAAGATGAAAAAGGATAGAACAATAGATAATGCTTTCCCTTTTTATGTCTATAAAGTGGTTTGTCACTTTCTTTAAGTTTGATATATGCAATAATAATACGTATAATATATTAAAACATAGTGTACGTCAGTGGTCTCGGAAGTTTTGCCATTTTTTATCATGAATTTCTAGTTTATCTCGGTTCATAGCTATTTGTCGTTCGATTTCAATTTGTCTATATAAATAGTTTTTATATCTGCAAAACATTGGTAATGTTTTTAAACATTTTTTTGTAAAAATAAAATATTTTGCTTTAATTATAATGATTTTTTTTACATTTACCATATCTCCTGTTTTTTCAATTCCGAATGAGATTGTTCTTAAGTCCAAAGGTAAGTTCAAGTGTATGCTTTTTAGATATAAGGAAAGTTCTGACCAGAAATGTTGTGTATGCATGCATTCCCAGAAAAGATGGTTTACTGATTCTATATTCATATTACAAAACTCACACAGATTTGAGTTGACCATCTTGAATTTGAGCAGAGATTTGTTAGTTGGAATTATTCTCATAACATACTTATATTGAAAGTTTCTTAGTTTTGTATTAATTGTTGCTTTTATTGCTATAGTATATACATTTTCCAACTTAATATTTTGAAATAAATTTTCCCATTTTAGTTGTGGTTTGTTATTCGTTGTATAATCCTGTTTTACTTGATAGTCATAGAGAAACTTGTTTGTTTGTTTCGAGCCAAGAAGTTTACATTTCTATTTTCATTAATACATTCGTTTTTAAGTTGCATTTTCCATTCCTTTGGAATACATGTTATTATTGATGAATATTTTAAAAAGTCAGCTTCAGGAACCTGATATAGTTCTCTGAAGTCCTTAAAGGTGTAAACATCTTTTTTTTCTGTAATCAAAGATTTGTTCAATATATTTTATTCCTCTAGTGTACCATCTTTTAATAAATAATGTTTTGTAGCCGACTTTTATGTTTGAGTTATTCCAAATAATTTCTTTACTGATAAACTTCCTTGTTTATCCTTCCATGAAATAAGTACATCTCTTAGAAAATCATTTTCTGGGAACAATTTGATAATATCAGGTTTATCTGTATTACATTCGAATAAAAACGTTCCTCCACATCTTTCAAGTTTATCCGTGTATATTTTTTTCCCATTCCATTATTAGTGTTATCCAGTATTCTTTAAACCCAACTGGCTTTTAATGAGTTTAAAAATGTATTCACATCGATCATTTTGATTCCTCCGTTTTCATAATCTTGAATGACTGTACTTCTTTTACTTTTATCTGGTTTATTATCCCAAAGAAAGTTAAACATAATATCATTAATCATTTTGATTTTTTCTTTTGGCGGATTCGGTAAAACAGCTAGTGGGTAAATGAGTTTTGGAAACGCAAAACATCTTAAAACAGTAATTTTCCCAGGCAGTGTTTTGGCATGATCTGAACACCAATTAAATTTCTTTTTTGAACAATATCTAATATTTAATGTTTAAGGGAACCCGCTCTTAAGGTTGTGCATTTTTTAGCATTTAGTTTAAGCCCTGAAATATTGGTGAAGTTATCTAATATAGCTATCAAAGTTTCAAAAGATTTTATTGAACCATCTGTAATAAAACGTTGCATCATCGGCAAATAAAATATTTTTTATTTCTTGACCTGCTACTATAACTCCTTTAACATTTTCGTTCTGTGAAATTTCATAGGATAATAACTCAATGCAGATGATAAAAAGATATGGGGAGAGGGGACAACCTTGACGCACACCTCTTTCTATTGGAAAAAAATCAGAAAGAAATCCATTATTTATAACACAACATTTCGCGTCCAAATTGAATAACTGGACCCAGTTCGTAAGTGTGTCTCCAACGTTGAAGTGTTTTAAACATTTACAAATAAACTCCTGATTTATGCTGTCAAATCAGAGAAAAATAGTAGCGCCGGATTGTCAAGATGTTTCCACGCTATCTAATACTTCAAATAAAACTCTGATATTTTCACCGATATACCTACCTTTTAAAAATCCCGTTTGTGAGTTGCTAATAATAGATGGTAATACAAGTTTTAATCTGTTTGCAATTGCCTTTGTTGCTGTTTTATAATCAACGTTTAAAAGGCTTATAGGGCGCCAGTTTTCTAATAACGAAATATCTTTTCCTGGTTTTGGAAGTAGGGTTATGACGCTTTGTTTTTGCAATTCCGTCATATTTTTGTTTTGAAAAGAATAATTTAAACAGTTCACCAAATATTGTTTTATATCATTCCAGAAAATTTATAAAATTCGGTTGTTATTCCACCTGATCCAGGACTTTTTTGATTTTTCATTTGTCGTAATGCCAAAGTACATTCATATTCCGTCAGTAGACCATCGCATTTATTTTTATTTCACTTAGTTTATTCATAGAGTTGTTGAAGAAAGTATAGCGTGAACTTTAGCCATCTTGTTTTTTTTATAGAGGTTACAATAAAAGTTTTTTTTGTAAGTTTAAAATTTCTGTTTGGTTTGTTATATGTTTTCCATCTACTCTTACTATCTGCCCTCTTTTTCTCGAGGCTTGAAAAATAATTTGTATTTTTTTCATTGTGTTCTATTATTTTAGCTTTAGATCTTATTATAATACCGTTTATTTTTGTATCAATAATATCATTTAGTTCTTGTTTTTTAACTCATTTTGTGCTTGTTCCATACCATCTATATCGAGTATACTTTTACCCTAGACGTTTCGGCACCCATTTATATTTGAGTATTATAATGAAGTAAAGAAGTAAAGAAATTAAATAGTTTCTATAAGATCACTTGTAATTCATTTAAAATGCAAAGTCGATTGCCTTAACGGCAACTCCGAAGCGGTTTTGAGCCTGAATACAACTAAAAGATGAACATAAATAGGGCCCATATGATAATCACTGGTAAAATTTAAGCAAATATGACTTTTATATTATATTGTAGCATGGTCACTGAAATTCCCTTTGTAATAGCTCATGTGCAAATCGTTTAATTGAAAATACTTGAATATGTTCCCTTTAACATGTATAATAATGTATATATGGGGGGAGGAGGTTAAGTGTCAACATGTGCTTTTATTAGATTTTACAGTGTATGTGTACAGTGTATGTAATTCAACTTTGTCAAATATTCTCAAATTTGTCCAAAACAAATTATCTTCAAATACCACACAAGTTTTTGTCAGATAGACGCCAAAACGCACCATTACATATCTAAGATGAAAAAAAACGGCAGGGGAGCTAGCCACTAGAACCCCCTAGTTTGTCGGGCCTATATATGCATTTCATGTCAGCTACGCCCCTGTATAGCTTATTTTTTATGCAGATTTAGAAAGAACAAGAGGCCCAAGAGGGCCTGTGGACGCTCTACTGGCTTACACAGTTCTTATAACATCAATGAAGCGAGTGAGTGCAATTTACGTTTTTTTGAAAGTTTCGGGCAAAAAACAGCTTTTTAGCTAAATCAAGGGCCATAACTAAAGAATCTGATAAAGCTTGGTAAAGATCAGATGAACAATGAAGGCCCTACCGTATTACCGAGGCAAAATATAGCATTTTTAACTAAATCATGAGCCGTAACTCCTCTGTAACTGGTCCGACAGGTCCAACATAGAGCTAAAAAAAAATAAAAAATAAAAATAAAAAAAATATATATATATATTATAAAAAATAAAAATAAAAAAATTAAACAAAATTAATAAAAAATAAGTAGTAATTAAAAAAAAAAAAAAAAATATTAAAAAAAATAATAATAAAAAAAAAAAAAAAAAAAAAAAAAAATAATATAAAAAAAGAGAAAGTCATAAAATCTGCTAAAGTTTGACAAAGATCAGATGCAAAATGAAGGCCCTATCGTATGACGAGGCAAATTATAGCATTTTTAACAAAATCAAGGGCCGTAACTCTGCTGTAACTGGTTCGATCTGGCTGGTTTTCGAACTTGACCAAGCTTTCATAGACATTAACAATCTGATAAAGTTTGGTAAAGATCAGATTAAAAATGAAGGCCCTATCGTCTTATTGAGGCAAAATATAGCATTTTGAACTAAATCAAGGGCCATAACTCCGCTGTTACTGGTCCGATATGAATGGTTTTCAAACTTGTCCGAGCTTTCATTGATATTAACAATCTGATAAAGTTTGGTAAAGATCGGATGAACAATAAAGCCCCTATCGTCTTAACGAGGCAAAATACAGCATTTTTAACTAAATCAAGGGCCATAACTCCGCTGTTACTGGTCAAATATGGCTGGTTTTCAAACTTATTCGAGTTTTCAACAACATTAACAAACTGATAAAGATTGGTAAAGATCGGATGAACAATGAAGCCTCTATCGTCTTAACGGTGCAAAATATAGCATTTTTAACTAAATCAAGGGCCATAACTCCACTGTTACTAGTCCGATATGGCTGGTTTTCGAACTTTTCCGAGCTTTCATTGATATTAACAATGTGGTAAAGTTTGGTAAAGATAGGATGAAAAATGAAGACCCTAACGTCTTAACGAGGCAAACTATAACAATATAGCATTTTTAACTAAATCAAGGGCCATAACTCGGCTGTTACTTGTCCGATCTGGCTGGTTTTCGAACTCATCCGAGCTTTCATTGATATTAACCACCTGTTACAGTTTGGTAAAGATCTGATGAAAAATGAAGGCCCTATCGTCTTAACGAGACAAAAGTTAACGCCGACGCCGACGACGGACGACGGACGACAGACGACGGACGGACGACGGACAACTCGGCATCCCATAAGCTCTGCTGGCCTTTGGCCAGTAGAGCTAAAAATTGAAATGAACTGTAGCATTCACAGAGCACAGTCAACCAAAAACACGCATACAAAACAAACAGCAATTACAGGGAAGAAGCAAACTGTGCGACACCATAAGCATATAGGGCCGACAACAGGGGAACCGATTCATAAATATCCTGATGTTATATTTAAAGATGAATGGCCACCCTTTTTGTAGTATTATTTATTAACAAATGTAACTCTTAAACATCATATGAACATTTCTTGATAGTCCCGGAGAGACATATATATTTAAAACCGCTACTAAGTTGTATGTAAAAAAAAAAGACGTACATACTACTCTGCGTGACTGCACTGCATGAGGTAAATCTGAATTGTATAGCTGCACAACTATTGCCACTTACCTGCGGATTAATTTACCTGTTCAAAGTTTTCTACGTCATCAAATAAAATCTTATTATCGCTTTTCACAGATATTGCAATGTGTGAATTGTAAATATCTATTGTTGTGTATTGATTTCGATTTAAATAAACATAAATATGTTCATGAAACAAAACATGGCCGGTGAACTTTAAAAAACCTCGGCACTGCATTAGTAGTATAGCAGATAATGGCGGTACCAGCGCAGTTTTCCCCTCGCAACGGGTGAACAAGCAATTATCAAGTTGTCTCCAGCTGTCCTTAATCCAAAGATGCAAACTGCTTGATTGCCCCGCTCGGGGAAAAACTTTGCTGATACCGCAATTATCTATATTACTTACCAATCCGGTTGATAAATTCAACAAAAATATTATTTTGTCTTGATATTAGAGTATTGTTCTTCATGACTTGTGGACAATGAATTATCACCTCATTTAGGTAAAGCAGGATGCCTCTTGTTTGGAACCAGACACATTATTGAATCTACGAATTCTGTAAAATATGAGGGCTTAACAGTTTGATTGTATACCAGTCCAAATCCTGGCGTTTGGGGCTTGAAAATATCGAAACCTCAGGTACCAGGGTAGACAGACCCTTTGTTTATCTCTCAATGCATTACGTGTTCACGCCTTAATTCCATTAAGCGAGGGAAAAGCTTATATTAGCAATATTTTAGAACAGATATTTCGACGATTAAACACTTTTAAAAAAAAAATATTACTGAAAAAAAGGTGATAACATGTTTAAAATGATATATTAAATGTTTTAATTTTACAATATGCAAACTGTTTAAGCCGAAATTAGGGTTTTATTTCATACCCCAGCCAACCCCGTTTTCGCCTCTTGGAGATGGTGTTGGATGGGGTATGAACGTTAATACTCGGGCCGCGTAATCGTCAGTTAGACTACTCTTGTCCCACTTGTTATTCTGGTCTAATGAAGTAAAATAATAAATCACAAGTGATGCAGTATAAACGTGTAAGATTCCTAAATCTATGGGACTAATAGAAAGTATTAAGGGTAAGGATTTAGCTGAACTCAATATGTTTAATGTGAAAATTAGAGTTACACAAGTTAAGCTTCACCACATGCATATGTTCATCATATTTGAAAGAATATTGTATCCCTTAACCCGCTAAGCATGGCTACAGCATTTGCGTCCATTGTAAACCCCGATCAGCCTGCGAGTAACTCGCATCAGGGTTTACAGTGGACGCAACGGCTGATCAGTCATTTTACCCCAAAACACCCTTTTGTCACATAAATGGAATAGTCTCAATTCAAAGAAAGAACAGTCCATTATATATATGTAGCGGGTTAAGGGTTATTATCGTCAATGAGGTTCACAATTACAATACAAGACGTGTAATATTCCTTCTTGTATAAATAGTCAGTAAAATTATTTTCCAGATCACGTGAAAACATTGGCATCAGTTAAATTAACCTTTAAGTTATGCAAATTGTTTCCACGTGATCTGGCAAATATTGTTACTGAACCTTTAGCGAAGCTGTAACAAAATAAATTGTTTTTACAAGAACTAAGTATATTAGAGAAATAACACATGTACCGTTATCACTTAAATCATAGTTATGTTTTTTCCTGCTATTGTTTTCCCCTGCTATTGTTTTTTTCCAAACGTAGTCCTATGTTTGTTTGGGTTTCCTTTAATGTATGTGATATCCTATCTATATATGTGACACATTTTCAAATTAATTCATTGGGAGAAAACTTTTACTGTAGGATACCCATTTTCCTCAAACCAATGTATCGACCCTTTAAAATGGACACCATTTGAAATAAGCGTGAAGGCTTTCATGTGTCATAATGGTAAAATATTATATTTTTTATTTCATTGTATTAATGTATCTGTAACCTTAAACTTATCCTTAAAGTATACATGTAATGTTTCACACTCTTGGTGATGCAATATAAATTTGTAAGATTCCTAAAACTATGGGACCAATCATTACGTGGTCCCGCCTTAATACCATTAAGCGATGGTGAAGCTTACATAAGCTGGATTTTATAACGGATATTTCGACAATAAAACAAGTTTAAAAACATTTGTTTGCTGAAAAAAATGCGATAACCTGTTTAAAAGTATCTATTAAATGTTTTAATTTTACAATTTGCTATTTTTTTAAGCCGAAATTAAGGTTTTATTTCATACTCCAGCCAACCCCGTTTCGGAATTTTGGAGAAGGGGTTGGATGGGGTATGAAAGTTAATACTCGGACCACGTAATGAATAATACTCTTGTGATAATGTATGTACATTATATGTTGTATCTGCGATCTTTGACCAAAATAAACACTATATCCGAAAATTTCGAAGAAAATCGGATATATTGTGGTTGGTCCCATCCATCCTGTGTCCATTCGTCCGTTTGTCAGTCGGTATTCTCGTTAGCTGAACCCCTCCTTCATTGTTTGGTATTGTTATTGACGATATGGTAATAAAAACCTATTCTTAATGCTTTTATTTACTTATTTACTCGCACTTTTACAAGAATACGTGGGAAAAGACACACATATGACTGAAATAAAGCCGGATTTACGAGAAGATGAAACAGATACCGAAATGATACACGTATTTAAAAAGGCCAGAGCTATTCAAGAAACGGGGGTGAGGGGGAGTGGGGGGGCGGAGGGGAGGGGTAATAACCTGTAAAATTTCTCCCTCCCTTCTAGCCCTAATCAGCACCCTCTCTTGCAACCAACCGGGTCCTGATATTTGATCTCCTTTGTGTTTATCATTGTATCTCAGTTAAATGTTTTGCATTTTTGCATTTTCAATATTATTTCTTGCATAAATAAGTATCATTTCAAACAATACGATTTTTAAAAAAACGACTTGAAAGGTTTTTTTTCTAAAGAAATATTTACACATTTTAAACTCATTTTGATAGAAAAAAAGTTTTCAATGGTTATTGGGTATTGTAATGCATACTGATGGTGTCAGACTGGTGAAATTCAGCCCATTGAACACAGTGCAAATTAAGCTATATTTGGAGATCAGTCACAAGTTCCACAACATTCGTTCACTTAAATACACTTTCTTCTGTGAATTACACACATTTGGCTCGCAAACTGTCTCAAATCTGGAAAACGAAATCGATTCAGTTTTTCGAAATTTCGTGTCACTCATTCACATTTAGCGTATTTTGAAATAAACATGTCTAAATCGCATCGCTGCCTACCCTCTGTACTCAAACTCTCCACCAAAGACATAGTCCTGACAAACACAGTAAAATACTTTTAATCACAACAGACATAACACTTTACCGTCAGGTTAGATTTAAATATGAAAAAAAAACCACACTATCTTTGGAAAACACAAGCAAATTAGAAACTTTGGATTGTTTCCATGGAACTATTTTCGCATCCTTTGACCCGAAAGGTTTGACACCTGATATAGTAAAACAACAATACAACATAAGTGAATCAACTGGTTGGACCTGGTTGTTTGGGGAGAGTTATTAGGGGAGACAACTCACTGCTGTTTCTCATTAATGAAATATGGAGGTCCCTCCCCCATGTCAATGCACTGACAGGATAAAGACATTTTCGCTACATACTGTATATACAATATGCTTCTGTTAATCGAATGCAACATATCGAGATTAAAAATCTCCTTTCCTTTCGGAAAGAAGACTACAGCACTTCTAAACTTTCTTATTGAAAGAATGCGAGTTTGGGTCATCAAGCAGGTGAGCTACGCTAAGCTGTAAATTTATTCAATCACTTAAATGGCTCAAATTTTCAAAGCTGACTTCAACAATAACGAATATGCACTGTGATTAAAAAGTCTACTACGGCACATTTGTGTGCTTTCCCTAACTAGCTGTAGACCATCCCCCAACCCCTCGCCTCCATCGCCTACGTTTTTCTTTTACATAACACGCTTGGGTTTTCCTGAAAAATTAAGTGTGTATTAAAATAGATTTTTTTGTATTAATTTAATTATAAAGGCTTTTTTACTATGCCTTTCTTTTTCATTTCAGTATATGACTAATATTCGTGACCTTGTTGGCAGTCCTTGTCGGTGTATCCCGCAGCACACCCATCTTGACACGCTCCAGTGACCTTATCACAATTGCCATGGTAACAGCTGCTACACGTTGAGGAACATTCGGTACCATAGAAACCGTTTAAACATTCTGCAATGTTCAAATCATTTTAGCTGAAAATTGTGATAACTATACTATATATAAAACTTGCTGGCCTCAGAGTTAATAAGCATATTCTTACAGTATTCTATACCTGTTGCAAGCGATTTGCTTCTACGGTACTTCTTGACCGACTTCCTGGGTAGAACCAGTACTAAGCAATGCAGATAAAGTGTCTTGCTCAGGGACTCAACGCATATGGTTATGGCGGGGATCGAACACACGACGTTTGGATCATGGGTCCAACGCTGTACCACTAGACCACAGCGCTCCACAGCACTCCACATCTCTATTCGAATAGCAAAACCTAATATCGGTTTCGACTTATACTCTATATAATTTGATTTACAATATATGAACGAATAATTTGAAGCATGTAATAAATTACTAGGAAAACAAACTGTGATTCACTACATGTTACTACATGGCTTACTTATCGCATTAGACCCTAAGGCATTAACATTGCAACACATTGGACACCTATTAAATCAAAAGGTGATAGCATGTCACAAATGCGCTGAAGTTCAAAATCAAAACATTATCCTAATTAAGAAGACACATTTGGTATGTGGTGTTCGATATCAAGCGCTTCCGTGGCCGGGATGGTAAAGACGCTGAGTTTGAAACCGTTTCGCCTCTCACATTCGAATCCCATTGGGAGCTCGACGAATCCCACTCGGAGTTCGACGAATCCCACTCAGAGCTCGACTTGTAAGTGAAAAAGTGTCGATTCTTACGGATGCGGGAGGTATACAGTACTGGTTCTACCCAGGAAAATATTGTAAATCGTATATAGCCTCGTTCTTTGACGAGCATGGTTAACACTATTTTACTAAACGCTGCTTGACTATCCGTTTATTGTTGTTTTACGGAATACTAGTTTGGAGGCATTTGCAGTTTATGACATTAATGTGTAACAGTTGTACACATTTACCTTGGGTACAGAATGCTCCTTCCCAGCCTGGCTTGCAGCCATGTTGACAAACGCCCGTCTTTGCGTCACAGGATGTGTCGTCTGCGCAATGGCCACATTCGAAGTCACAGTTCTCTCCATAACGACCTTGCCCACATTCTGTAAAAATGATACGTGTTGTATATAAATTACGCGGAACGCACTCTCAAATATCCTCAATGAACATACATCCAATGTATTATGATACACATGATACACGGTATAGTAAAAGTTTAATATTATATATATCAGACGAACCCAAAACCATACCGACATAACCAGCATCGCACAACATTATTTGGCATGACAGCTTTATCCCAACTATATTACAACCTATCTGAAATGTATGAGCTAAACTTAATGCCGGTAATAATAATAAATATCCCGAGCGAACAAAATAGATATTTTATCGTAAAGTGCTCAAAATAATGGATCCCCGGGCGACAAATTGACTAAAGATCTGTGACCTTGACCTTGAACATTCGACCTCAAGTATGGTGCGTAATGCGCTGACTAGAATTAGTACATCTCGGTCGACAGTAGTAATGGACCGGGCACGAATACTGCATGACTCTGACCCAAGACCTTGGCACTGAACATAAAAACCCGTATGGGTTACGCCTTAACATTCATCTTATCTCAACCGGTTCATGAAATATGAACCGGACATTGTCTTATTTCGTTTATCGGGAACGCATTCGTCTTACCCGCAAGTGTAATGGCAGTGTGGGCTTGAAGTTCAATCCCACCATGTGGTATCTTTTTTGTAAACATATTGCATTCCGTCAAAACATTTAGCTTCTATTTAGTAAATAGTCAATAATGGTACTTGTGTAATCGTTGTCAACCTAATTATTTTGTGTTTTATCAGCTAAAAGTTACAGCCAATGCAGCTTAAACAAAATTCCCAATTTCAAAATGCAACAGAAAATCCCGCTTTAACAATTTGCACAAATAACAGCTTTTAAGAAGCTCACACGCCGATGTCCCTTTAAAACTCGGTTGTGGTTTTATAAAAAAAAAAACGTACATGTAATATATGCAATGTCCGACTTTATCACAGCCTTCATTATTATCGTCGACTTGACTAAGTGCGTAAACTGCATATTAAAATTGCTATTAATCTTACCAATTAAACACAATTCCCCATGGTATCCCGCCTGGCAGCCGTGGTGACAGCTTCCGGTTATGTCATCACACGTTCCATCTCCGTGACAAAACCCACACGATTTCTCACAATTGTTTCCGTACGTTTTGTCATTACACTCTGCAAAGCAACAGTTTTCTATTAGGGTGTCGGATTGACATGCAATGTTTTGTTTTTAAAATGTATCGTTTATCAACTGTTTTAAACCAGTACGATCGCAAAATAGTTTTCCGTTGCCAGTTAATTGCATTCGCCCATACTGTAGTTCAGAATACGGAAATATGCAAAAATAGTCTATAATACTGATTTCCCTAAAGAGACAGTTAGCTTAAAGCTTAAACTAGATATAATATGCCAGCACTTACAATAATTATAAACCCTACATTACATTGTTAGAAACAGTATTACAGTGTGACTGTACTATCATAAGCATTAACAGTAGTAGCTATACTGTACTATCATAAGCATTAACAGTAGAAGCTATACTGTACTATCATAAGCATTAACAGTAGAAGCTATACCTTGCAACTTCGCTATATTGGCTATTAAGAATACAGTTTACCTGGCCATTCTGCTCTTTGTTATAAACACAGTTATTTTACACACACTGGTCATTGAAAAAGCATGATCTTGAAATTACAATGACACACACAGCATGGACAATACGTGTTAGTGTTAGATCGTTTATATGCAAGTGTAGAACATGACCATTTATTGTGTATCTTTTGAAATTTAAATGCAGTATTTTCATTCATATCTAAGCCCAAGCATAATTTATATTCTCAACACAAATGGAAATGGGTTCATGTATCTTCTTAAACTTGTCTCATGAATGAATGCTCCCTTTAAAAACATAAACACTGATATGGCAAAATATTTTATTCATACGCTCATTTTCATATAAGTAAATACATTTTCAAAACTCACAATTTTAACATGACAATGCTTGAAAAATGTAAAAACAGATCAACAATGTGATATAAACCAAAAACTTTAAATTAGTGTAAGAGTCTTTTTATTGGCCGCCAGTATGCGACCACAGACAACACTTCCTGTGTTGGCAATATGTTTGCTACACCTACACACAATACGGCCATTAGTGTCTATGGTTAGCACACAATCCATCTGGCATGTAGATTGGTAATGGGTGTAGACAAATATACACAGACTGCAGCATTAAATGGAGACATAGGAAGGCATACACCTATCGCTTTTCGATTGAAAACTGTCGGAAGACTAGTGTCATTTTACTGTAGAATGAATGGTCTGAGTAAGTCCAACATAAATATGATTTATTTTTTTTACTTTAAACTTAGCGTTGTTGCAATTATCTCAAACAAGTTAGTAATTTAAGAACTCTTCTGCGACAAGTGCTATAACAACCCGACTTGTGATATACAAACTTCGTAAGAACCCTGGTCATATTCACTTTAATGCAATCTTTATTAAACTTGTTAAAAGGTTTATCAAAAGAAGTTTTGACCCACTTACAGTTGGCCATTGTGCTTTCCTCATTGAATATGCGATGATCGGACAGATTGTGGACCTTATGATGACGTCTACCTAAACCTCAAAGATATTTGTCTTAAATCTTGTCTTGTCGTACCCTTTACGGTTTGTTCTCGTGTTGCTCTGGCTTGTGCCAAGTCACTGAGTACTTGCTCTGTGGCTTTCTAGACTTTTTTAGTATTCAGTATACACGATCATTTATGTGTTATACGTATATTGCCTATAAATGCTGCCTTGTTTGTTAGAGAATAAATTGGCGCGGATATCTTTATTTACATTGTCCCATTTTATTGGGATGACAATAGGGTAAGTTTGAGGTTTGGTACACCCTAGAACCTGGTTTAAACTCCTCAGTGCCTTTTTTGCAACTGACCGTTCCAATGCGGTAGTCCTATTGTCAACTATTTTATGTTTGTGATGTCATATCTTGCCTTTTATTCATCTTTGTTTATTCTATGCATGTTTTTGGTTGACTGTGGTCTTGCATGCTAAATTTCCTGTACGACTTTAATATCTACTTTTATTTTTAAAAAAACTTTAACAAGCTTATTTATCAAAATACCATTTATGACCTATTAAACATTGCAAAGAAATGTACATGTAGTCGGAGATCTTGGAATGATGACGTCTTTGTGAGCTATTTTATCATATACAGTATAGCATATAAATACAATAATTTCAAAGCAAAGAAAACTTACTACTAAACATAAAATGAGCATACCATGTATAAATCGATCACTTTGTATTTTAATTTGTAATATATTTGCTTTAATGGTCTCTATTTCGAGTCTATTGTTTAAACCGCAGTTAGACATACAATTGCATGAGCAAATTATGTTATCAGATGATAACTGAATTATGTTTCAGAGGATGATGCCTCCATATAAAAGCATAAAAAAGTACACTAATGTGTCGTAATATACTTAATGATTATTTAAGGATACCGCATTCATTTGCAGTGAATTCCTTTATCCTTAAATGGAACTTGCTTGAGAATAGTACAACATCCCATATAAAGGATTGAATCTACATTATTGCTGGTATATAAAGCACATAACTCAAACCAGCTATTAAGTATTGTTTATTTAATAATATAAAAAGTTATATTAAATTGTATGTAGACATATCTCTTTAACGGCCTTTAGCAATGTCTAGATGTGGTACTTAGCATCGATTGCAATTGAGTTAAGTTGATCTGATGTTTACATGAAGATATAGTTTGTTTACTGTAATATAAAAAAAGGTTTTACAGAGTGGGAATGTTGTAAAGATGCGAGTTTTGATCGTTTTGAAAGCTTATGCTATGAATCAGTAGTGCTGTATTCACTCATTTCGTGGCCTTAATTCCATTAAGCGATGGGAACCTTATATTAGCAGGATTTTATAACAGATATTTCGACAATAAAACATGTTTAAAACAATTTTTACTGACAAAATGTGATAACCTGCTTAAAATTACCAATTAAATGTTTAATTTCACAATATACAAACTTTTTAAGCCGCAATTAAGGTTTTATGTCATACCCCAGCCAACCCCGTTTTCGCTTCTTGGAGAAGGGGTTGGATGGGGTATGAAAGTTAATACTTCGACCACGTAATGGGTCCTTTGGAACAAACGGGTCCAATATATGTGGCTTTGAAGTAGGATACCGCTTAAACCGGTGCTAGGGGTGTGAGGTACTTAAAATGTATTCATCTTTTCTTATGGCATTGTGACATAATTTAATTACAGATATCTTATTTGATCGTTTCTTATCCATATAAAAACAACAACATATACATTAACTTTACAAAACCTTGCAAATCAAACACACATGTTTTCACTAGAAGAAACCTTATGTTTAACAAACATCATGAATATGTTGCAAACTTTTCACAATGACAGTTTAAAAATTATCTTCATGAACATTAACTGACGATGAGAGTTTTTTATCAGGATGACACAAGGGTAATAGTAAGGTTTGGTGCACCTAAGAACCTAGTTTTAACCCCACCCCACCCCACTCCCTAACGGCCTGTTTGGCACAAACCGTTCCAAGTGAACGTTCAAAGGCATTATCCCTATTGTCAACCCTTTTATGTTTGTAGTATGGCATACTTTGCTTCTGTTTTCCCTTGTAACTGTTGTTTGTGTTGAATGCGTGGGTGACTGTTCTGTGAATGCTACATTTCCTATTCGACTTCCATATTACATTTCTGCCTGTGACTCTGAGGTATTTAAAAGTTGTAATTCCCTTAGGATATAAATCCCTAGGGAAATTATAAGATTTTGCCGGAAATATTTTTTTTAATTACATTGTTGTGACAGTTGTGGTGTATTCTTGCGCGAAGTTCGAACGTAAGGCAACGTAGACCCCTAGTGAATCCAGAAATATTTATTGAATTATAGGCACAAGCTTGTGAATAAATGTAATATATAGGTTAATCAACACTGTTTTCGTATTATGGGATAAACTTCCGTCGGCCAGGCCACATGTATAGTAAAAAGCCTCGTGACTACGGCTTTTATTTACTAGATAATTATGTGAACTGGCCGAGGGAATTATATCCCGTTATACGAAAACAGTGTTGATTAACCTCTATATACCTATTTGTATATAAACAAAATATAGATAATATACGGGTGTTTGCTTATTTTGGGTATCATATATTTACAACAATTGTAAAACGGGACAAACCAAAACAATGTAAACCGTATATGAACACAATACATGTAAATCATATAGATACAAAAAAAAAGGGATAGCACTTTACTTTGTGTACAGAAAGCCCCTGTCCAGCCAGCTTGGCATCCATTGATGCATTCTCCATTCACGTGATCACATGTGGTATTATTAACACAGTTACCACATGGGTATTTACAGTCTTGACCGTACCGGTGTAAACAGCCTGAATAAAAACAGATTTACACTAAATACAATTTACACTAAATAAAGTATTTACATTAAATATAGACATATTTGAATTAAATATAGAGATATTTACATTACAGGTTATACACCATTTACATTAAATATACAGATTTACAGTCTTGAGCGTATCCTGAAAAAGCATACATGTATGTTTGTTTTAGCGTATATGTTTATAAAACTTGACTATACATATATCCTTTACCGAACAAATTGACCCTGTTGAAAACATAGCCGAGGTTACATAGGCCATTTTAACAGCCGGGTTAATGTTTTTGATTACTGGACCGGTCATGTATAACAAGTTGTATAATGAACCTTCTGCGAATGTATTTCATTGAATATCGACCTTCTCTTATATTTCATATGTACCACCATTCAGTACTGATAGGCTTTACAACTTAAATTATTACAGCAATATGTACTTTTGAAAGACAAATACATCCATATTATAAAATGTAATTGATTGGTGGAAGTGTGTATTGGAGGACCTGCGTAGTGGATAGAAATTCATTCGAAGACCTTGCATTTGATTCTCAAAGGCGTAGCCTCGGTCACCCGGCCCGCTTCTGATTTCTTCGTTACGTTATGCTACACGGATCCAGAACCAGTAAGACATATGCATGATACGGTCTAGCTGGCCGAGACTATCAAAGGCGCTACTGGGTTTGATCATGGGGACAAATAGTGCTTCCTCTGAGCACGTTAAAAACCATACGAAAATATTTGATATTAAGCGTAAGATAGTCCCGAAGTCCTATATATGTATCATTACACTCTCTCTCGTAGTCTAAATAATGTGTTTTCGATTCGAAAAACAAGATAAATTGAACGTGACCTTGTGTAACGTGGCTATTATATAGGATAATTATATTTGATAATACAGACCAAAACATATTTCCAAATTTAAACAATGGCTTTCTGTTCAATAAATGACATTCACACGCAATTCAGTGTAAACAAGAGAAACATTCCACTCGCCTTTGTTTTTTTCCATTGTGTTCAAGTTGATAATTAATCAAGACAATGACAGATGTTTTCAAATACTCTGGTATGCATTTATTGTATATAGTGCATTATGTTGACAAGTCATGGATAGGTTTTCCTTATAACGTATGTCTTTACTGTACCTGATTTAATAGCTTTTAAAATCCAAGGTTACCCAAAAACCAAGGTTACCCAAAAACCAAGGTTTACCAAAATAAAGCCGAATGTTTGTTCTGTGGTTATTTCATACAGATGATAATACGGACAAGACACAAAAAAAATATTCAAACTAAAAAGAAAACTCATTTTGCTCAGGAAACTTACACAGTTTTTCGAAATTAAAATCATTAGATAGCTCATAATACCCAACTTATACATCAGGTGAAAGAAGTATCATATTTCAATAAAGTTAAATGTATTATGCAAGCATGTGTATTTGTATTATTTAGAACTTAGACCTTTGGAACCGAGAGTTACTAGTTATTGCATTGATATATATTGAACATGTTTTACAAATTAAGGTATATTTCTATTCCAGTTTTCATCTGAGCCAGATTGCGTCAGTTTGATTACATTACACGGAATAACTACTCTGGTGATATAAAAGAGTATGATAATGGACCCTTGGAAACGGCCGAACAAGACACATACAAAATATTGCAGTCTCGGTTTGATTGAGACTGTTCATGAACGGTAGTGAAATATGCTAGCTACCGCTCACGCCCTCTAGCCCCGAGTTGAGCAGAACTCAATATTTATAAAAGCAATAGAACATAATTTTAACCATTCCGAAGATGGCATGCATATGGCGGTGGACATAGAGATTTTCCTCCCCCATATCCAGCGGCGTATGGTCCTAGTCTCTAACAAACACTACTATGCCCCGAAGAGCGAAATAAACAAAATGTAATTTAGTTGGGAGCAGCGGTTATGAAGTCTGCATATCACAAGTAACAGCCAAAAGAATAAATTAAAAAGCAGACAACATATCCTATGAGTGGTTAAACAATACCCAGAGCCTTTTATCGGCCGGAGTAGTGGAACCACCGAATCGAAAATTAAGTAAGAAAACAAAAGCAATTGAAAATGTACCACCGATAACTAAATATAATAGTGGCAAAAGATCTTCAAACATATACATACTTTCTGAAACAAGAGATTAAGACAAATAATAGTAAATACGACAGAAAAGCTGATTGGATCATTTCAAATAAAACGATTAACAAAAAGAAATTGAATAATAATGTTTCGTCAAACCTGTTTGACATCCCGGTCCTGACCACCCTGCAGAACAGCCCGATGCGCATGCGCCTGTGTCAGTATCACATACTTCCGATTGCTCAGCACAATTGCATCGCTTCTCACAATGACTCCCAAACCAAAACTGACTGCAAACTATACGGACAATATACGTTAGTTTATTCAAGGCGAAGGTTTAATAGTTACATGCAGGTTGATCTCTATACCCACAATTAAATACACACCTATGTATGGAACGACAAATTGACATAAACTCAATTAACTGAACCTCTCTTCAATTATTTGAAGAGAATTCTAATTCAACTGAAGAGAGGTTCAATTCAACTGAAGAGAGGTCTAATTCAATTGAAGAGAGGTCTTATTCAGTATTGGAATTGAACCTCTCTTCAACTGAATTATACCTCTCTTCAATTGAATTAGACTCTCTCCAATTGGATTGAACCTCTCTTCAGTTGAATTAGACCTCTCTTCAATTAGCTACACCTGAATTGAACCTCTGTCTACAATTGACGGGAGGTTCAATTCAATTGAAGAGATGCCTAATACAGATGAATAGAGGTCTAATTCATTTGAAGAGAGGTTCAATTCAATTGAAGAGAGGTTTAATTCCAATACTGAATTAGACCTCTCTTCAATTGAATTAGACCTCTCTTCAGATGAGTTGAACTTCTCTTCAATCGAATTAGACCTTAGAATAATTGAGTTTATATTAATATGGCGTTCCATACTGTAATATCATTGAAAACATGACAGTTGGTTTACATGTATGACAACTGGTTTACATGTTTAAATACAGAACTGCTCAGATATACTGGATAGATAGGCAAACTCATAACAAGTCCCGCCTGCTGGTGTGGCTATAGATATACATTACATTCGTCTCAATTTAAATTATTTGTTGCATGCAATACATAAAGTAAATTAATTATACTGACAACATTTGGTTTGTAACACATAGTTCATTATCTGTTTATCAACACAAGGTAATTGTTTCTGACATTACTGCACACTAAGCATTTTCTAATTGTTAATCCGGTTTCCTAAGTTCCGTTTATCTCCACTGTCATTTTCCCAGACTTTGTTTTCCACACAAAAAATAGGGTCTCACATGACTCACATTTCTGTAACGGAATTCTTCATTATCAGCTTTTAGCTTTAAAGCAGTGCTCTTTTGCCTCACAACTTTGTAAACTGCGTTTTCTCAATTCGGGCTAGATTTTGTTTTATCACGTTTTTGAATCTAAAACAGATTGACCCACAGAGTACCTATTGTACGAGGGTGCTTCAAAAAGTTCTGTCACTAGGCATATATCCTTTGAACTGGATATTACACTGAGATAAAGTAGTGTATTTATATTACTACTGGGTTCGCTATCTTAAATTCCACAACAAAAATGAAAAATTTCCAGTTATTTATACCCCTGAATTACCTCCCCCTACAACATCCGTTGGTAACTGGCATCGCTGAAAATGTCCTTGTTACAAAACGTTATAAAAATTATTTGAATATTTCTATGCTTTTAAATTTTCTTGTACGCCATCTGTTGTTATTCGCCCATAATCCATGAAAATGATTATCAAGAATTCGGAAAGGTATTGCTGCAAACCAGATATGAGTGAATGCATATCCCTTAATTTTAGCAGAAATAACACTGATTTTCTTCATTTTGTTTACGGAAATTTATAATATCTTTTAAATGTCGTAATTATTCTCATAGTAATAATATGTTTTCATATATTTTTACAAATCCTAGTCCTTCAGTGTTTAAATTTTATATTCAACACATTATTGTAGAATTTTGTACACTGTTTAGTGAAAATATCGAGCATCCAAAAACGCTGTGTAAGAAGACTGCCCTTCCATTTAATGTCCATTTATCATTAAATTAATTTTACACGTCAGCTTAAAGTGTTGATTTCTTAGACAATGCCTTTTCATCTACCATGCTTAAATTCTGAATCTTGTTATGCACAGATATAACTGGTAATGTATGAGAAATTTCAAAGATCTTCGACAAATACTTAAAGAGAAACAGGCATTTAAAAAAGTAACAATTAACATACCTGAAAAAAACTAAGGACGAAAATGCCTCAGTATGTACAAGTGATGTGTATTAAATGTTCAATAACTTTCGTCACACAAAAGATACAGCATTCATTTCACCATCAATGGAATGGGATTGAAACCCTCTTTCATTTGATATCAAACATCAACACATCAACACTCACAATGAGCACATAATTGTTAAAACGCGTTAGTGACAGAACTTATTGAATGACCCTCGTATCCTAACATGTTTTTGTTTGTTTGCATAGTATTGAATTCTCTATTGATTTATTTTGTCAACCTGCCTTAAACGTTTGTTTCTCATAACCTTATTTAGCTGAGGGACGTTGGTTTTCATATCTCTATTGAACATAGCCTACTTGGACTAAAACCAGTTGTACATTGCTCAGTTGTCCTACAATATAGCAAGAAAGTTTGAAAGTTTGTAATTCAAAAGAAAGTTTGTAATTCAACTCGCGATTTTTTTTTTTGTGCAATGGCAGTTCTTACACACTTTTTTAAACTTTTATTAAAGTTTTCCACAGGACCACTGCTACGCGCCCAATTGAAATTCTATTATTGCAGATGGGCTATCAAAGAAAACCAATAATAAAAATAGTCTAAATTTATTGGAATAAACTGGCCATGGCTTCAGCATAATATAACAAGAAGCATAATATGCATATCAAATGTGCAGTCACGATACTTATAACAATTTTGAAAAATGGTCATAGCTTAGACCAAGTTTTGAAGTGAATAAAAATTGTACTCAGTGAACCCTGGGTTCAGATGTTTACCAAGCCAAAACACAGGAGGGCCACACTCTGTACAGTCATTGTGACCACATTAACACCCGCACTACAATAAAAGGATTTATGTCGATAAACGACAAATCCCAGCATTTTTGATTCATAGCTCTCCCAAAAAAAAAATCTAATTCGCCACTCACTAAATTTGGAGCATTGTCGGTCTCAATTTGGACTGGGTTACCGAACATCGAACATGGAGAACCACTTCCTTAGCTGATTAATTATTGACTGGCTAGAGGAAGACTTCATTATTTCTACGAGTGTATACCTTGTATAATAGTCAATCAGAACTAATAGGTATTCATCGTTTCCTATCGGACCAAACAAATATAATCCTAGGTCTTGCCAAGGTCCTGTCGGTAAGTCAGTCATAGCTACCGGAGGTTCGTATGTTGGGTTAAAAACCATTTGTCAGACATGACACGTTCTTCAACTTTTTTGTCCAGTTCTGGAAACCAAACGTTTTCTCTGATCAGCCTTTTTGTTTTGATCACATCCATGTGTGACTCATATGCCGCGATAAGCACACGTGTTTGAAGTTTTTTCTGGTATCACCAATTTATTGCCTTTCAGGATTAATGAATCTTTGACTGTTATCTCATTTCTGACTTGATAATAAGGTCGCAAATTTTCTGATTTTCCCCATCTGTTAGTTTGAATGCAAGTACGGACTTTTTGTAGGATTGGGTCAGATTTCGAAACTTGCTGTATTTCCTCTAATGTGACAGCTATGGGAACACAAGCTTTGGCCAGA
Organism: Cyrtodaria siliqua; assembly: GCA_037043455.1. Lineage (NCBI taxonomy): Eukaryota > Metazoa > Mollusca > Bivalvia > Adapedonta > Hiatellidae > Cyrtodaria > Cyrtodaria siliqua. The sequence goes on from JAWPHD010000045.1 coordinate 184,200, forward strand.
AAACTGACATAGTTTTTGGTTTGTTTACAAGTGTATACTCTTTAGTGTCTGACTCAGTCATTGGTTTCCTGCTAAATATGTTGCTACTGTTCAAATAACCTGGCAGCTATTTTAGACTGAATGAGTAGGGTTGTAACTTTATGACCCACTTTCGAATTCTCGAAGGGGCCTCATGAACACTTGAAAATATTCTTTCAAGGGGGCGGTGGTCACTTAAGACTTCAAATTCCATTCCCCAGAGATAAACATGGAATCTCTGTATTGCAAAAAGTACAGAGACTACCTGAGTACTGGACAAAACTTCTTTTAGTTTTACAAATGCTTTGTTTTGGTTCTCTGGCCATTGCCAATGAACTCCCTTTTCTTGTCGATTTTCGCAAGGGTTTTGCCAATGTTGCATAGTTTGGGATGAACTTGGAGCAAAATGTCACTAGTCCTAGAAAAGACTTGACCTCTGAGACATGTGTAGGCGGTGTAGCGTCTCTAATCGCCTTCACGATACCTTCGTCAATCTTGATTCCATCTTTTGACAAAGTGTGACCCATGAATCTAAGTTCCTGCTTATTGAACTCACATTTGTCTCTGTTCAAGGTCACATTGTGTTTACGTAGTCTAGTCAGTACGCGAATCAGTGTCTTATTGTGCAATTTTGTCGAGGGGCATACATGATAATATCATCAGCAATGTTTTTACAACCAGGCATATCTTGTAAGATCAATTGTATGACCCTTTGATGCACTTCCGGCGCGCTTTTCACCCCGCAAAAAATAAGCGTAAAGACCGATAAAGACCCTTGTAACAACTGTATGTTGTAATGTTCCTAGAACTTTTTTTACAACTCAATCTGGTGAAATGATTGCTTTAAATCGAGTCGAGAGAAAACACAAGATCCATTCATTTGTTCAAATGTTTCCTCATTATTTGGCATGGGAACCTTTCCCTCTGAATTGCCTCATTTGCTTGACGCATATCCAGACAAATCCTAACATCTAAATCTTTTTTTGGGATTGGTAATAAATTTGATACCCAAACGCAAGGTACTGCATGCTTGGTGGTGGAACCATTTACAGTTCGCCACTACGCTTTCCTCTTTAATTGTACGATGACCGGACAGGCTGTGGACCCTATGATGACGCCTACCTAAAGCCCTATGGTATGGTGGCGTTTGATGTTTGTCTGCGGTCTTGTCTTGTCGTGCCCTCAATGGTTTATTCTCTTGTTGTTCTGGCTTCTGCCAAGTCAGCGAGTACCTTCATTGTGGCTTTTTAGGCTTTTGTTTTTTTGTATATATACACGAGCATCTATGTGTTTTACTTATATTGCCTATTAATGCTGCCTTGTTGGTTAAAGACTATTTCATGACGGGGATTTCTTTATTTACACCGTTTTGTTTAACTGGGATGACAGTAGGGTAAGTGTGATGTTTGGTGCACCCTAGAACCTGGTTTAAACCCCCAGCGGCCTTTTTTGCCAATGACCGTTTCAAGGCGGTATCCCTATTGTCAACCCTCTTTTTGTGTTTGTGATGTCGTATTTGACCTTTTATTCATTTGTAATGTTGTATTCTTTTGTAATTTTGTTCTTTGTTTCTGTGTGTGTTTGTGGTTGTCGTCTTTGATTGCTACTTTTCCTGTTCGATTTTTTTATCCATTTTTGTCAATATGCAACTTTATGTGAAAATCTTTCAATTTTCCTATGCCCTCAAATCTGTCCTGAAATGAACTTTTCAGTTGCATCACTGGAATGAAAACCGTCAGCCCCAGTTGAGTTTATCAGCCCAATGTGCAATAAACCAAGCTCAGTAGGTAGCAGTATATCTGCCTAGCAATGTTTTGCCTTTATATTGAATGACTTGAAATTCGACTCTAGTTGTCGTATTGTTTACAGCAACCTTGAGATTTGATATCCTTACAATTTTGATAGGAGTCTGGCAACAATAGGGATATATTTTTGCAATAGATTTCAACAGAAGGTTCTCTGTGGTCTTTATGTTATTAAATGTTTGACTATCATTAGCATTGACAGATGCGCCCGAATCAATCAACACAGGAATCCATTGGTTTTGAATTTGCAAGCTGATAATAGCATCATCCTGTACCTGTATTAATCGTGAAAATCTCATCATCAGCACATTCCAAAGTATTTAGCTTTTTGTTTTGACTTTGCACATTTTTGCGAAATGTTCCTTCTTTCCGCATGCATAACGGGTAACTCCTTTTGTTGATTCGCTGTAACTCCGATTGGGTGGTTGTTGATCCGTAGAACGTCCACGTTGATTCCACTGTTTCTGTGGCTTCGGCTTAGGTTTCGGTGGTTGCCATTTTCTTCGAACTCTGTTGACTTGCTGCGCCCTGTGGTCGCCATTAGATTGATTTTAATTGGTGATGGGATTGTTTGAGTCCTCAGTTCGTTTTGCTTGTGTGTGTGACAGCTCGTGCGTTCTAGCAATAGATTGTAATTTGTCTAAAGTCAAATCTGTTTGCTCTAAAAGCCTTTTTCGAAGTTTAGTTGAAAAACAAAAATTGATAATGTGGTCCCGAATCATTGCGTCTTTTTCTTTGAATTCGCACGAAGAAGCTATTTTTGTCAGCCGAACTATGTATTGATCTACAATTTCATTATTGTTTTGTTTTCACTGGCTGAACACATGCCGCTCAAATGAGCTTGTCTGCAGCCTCTTGTAAGGTGGTAAGTGTATCGTTTAAAGTTTCAAAACTATCCTGAATTTCCGAACCTTCTATCTGTAACAGTAATGCCCGTTTTTGTTCTTCTTTTCTTATGTCCGAAGTTTGAGAAAATAGTAAGCCTCCCACGATTTGGCTAAGTTTGTATTTTCCACCTATTGCTCCTGGTGGGGTGAGTTCGAGTTTTGCAACCATTTTAGTTTTATTCTAAAGAATATTCTTTTATTTGACCACACATCACACAATTTTATATTCCTTTGTTGTTAAACTTGGTTTTCTGTCCCAGAAATGTTATTAATCCAATGTCTGTGCAGAATTAACTCTTATCTCCATTGTTTTAACTAACTTGTTTTGTTGTGTTTTATTTCACTTTGGTTATTTTTTACATAACACATTATTTATTTTTGCATTGTTTTAATAATCTCATTCTCGTCGCCAATGTAATATCATTGAAAACATGACAATTGGTTTACATGTTTATTTCTCAGTCTCTAATAGAGAACTGCTTAGATATACTGGATAGATAGGTAAACTCCTAATAAGCTCCGCCTGCTGATGTGGCTATAGATATACATTATACATACCTATGTAATATGTAATCCCTTTATAAGGAAGAC